>CM034147.1:17185247-17240247 GCA_019776745.2 Taxus chinensis
CATAAATACTACCCCAAATAATTTAATTATATCTACCTAAACATTCAATTCTTCCCTTACTACTAGGGTGTTGCTCTCCAGGTAAGTCTCGACCCGCTTTTTGTGGCAAATTGTTGGCCTCCAAGGATAAATCATAGGGGCCATTCAGAAAAAATAATACCTTTCTTTTCATCATGTTATCAATATCGTCATTTTTATGAATTTTTTCATTTTACACAGATATGGTTGTCTTCTCCTATAAAGGTGATCATTTTCACATATATAAATATCTGATTTTGCTCTTTTTCTGCTCTATAGTTGTTGGTTAATTTTGTCACATATCACAATTCGTTATACTTCCACCCTTACTTCTGATACTAACTTTTTGTTCACTATTCAGCACCTATTTTGACATCAATCGACAATATTTACAACGAAGAATATCAATAAGAAAAGTAGGCTAAGGGAACCTAATCACAATACCCTAAGCTAGAAAAGTACAATCAAAGAAAAAACTGATAATGACGAAAACCAATCGTGATAGGTAAGTGATATTTTGGTAGTGGATGATTAGTATTAATGATATATTTTTATAGAAATTCCAAGAGATTTGAACAACATGAGAGAGAAAAACACTATACCTATGTTGAAATCATGATCATGGTGAAATCAAAGATCATCATGGATGTCGTGCTGAAAGGGATTTCAAACATCAAAAAATATGCATGTATTCACTCCCTAAAGGAATGGTCATCAGGTGCATGATAAGAGACTATCACCTGAATAATTTGAAAATCATCTCAGCTCACAAATAATGCAGGATCTCATGGAAGTTTTTTTATTAACTAAAACAGTGTTTTTGTAATGTGCTTCAAATATTGCGAAGTCAAAGGTAGGTGGCGCAGAGTCAAGAATGTATTCAGGCGGTTCGGGGTCAGGAACTGGAATCATTGTGTATATTTCCCTTAAAGTTCATTTAGTTATCATACATGTTCCACATTGTAGTCAAAGGAATTAATCAAATAGCCAGTTTCTCTCTCAGTAAGTAAACAGATAATAAATAAAAAGGTTTGAGCAACATCAATAGAATTATTCTTCGGTCTAGAGGTGAATTTTTAAAGCCTAGATAAGTAAAGAAGTGATCCCCATATCCTACGCCCTCCTGCATTAATCTAAAGGAGATCATCATATTCCTTAGTCACAATGGCAAAATTCAAGCAGGAATAGAAGAAAGATACATCAGCTTTCTAAATCAATAACAGCAAACATCATATCTCTAAGTAATAAAACGTCACACTTAGAAAGAGATGTACAAGGATAAATTACTGTCCCAGACAAGTCAGTAACATGAATAGAAACAAACCATGATTGTCACCAATAAATAAACGCCAAACAATACGTCATAATCTTATTATTGGAACTCGGATCATAAGTCGTAAATAAGTAGGGGGGAGTTTTACTGTATATAGGGGCCAAGTGAAAGGATACTAGTTGTACAAGGAACTAGTCAAGGCCAATAGATCAAGCCCATGTGAAAGTCCGAGGCATGACATAGACAACACAAAAGAATATGTCACGACCCATAGATCTACGAAAGAACAGACAACAAGAACTAGTCAAGAACCAGAGATAAAGGAATTAATTACCTAAACAACTAAATAATACCATCCTAATATGTAAATAGATAAAATAAATATCACACCTTAGGGAGAGGATAAAGAAAATAGTAGGTAAATAAAGTAACCATAGGTGAACATGAGGTAAAGTAAACAACCTATCTAACACCCCTCAGATTAAAGATAGGGGACACAAATACAAAGTAGCATCATCCAAAGTATAGTTCTAGAAACAAGGCTTGATCAGGTACTCCACTCACTACACTAATCCATGCAGAAATATCTAACCAAAAGTAGGAAAAATCCTACTAGAAGGAAATATAAACTAAGATAAAAAGAACTGGGGGAAGGAGGAGGAGAAGTGTGAGTTGGAAAGGGGGGGAAAAATGTTCTCTTTCTCCTCAACTCCCTATAAGACCAACTTATGAAAACGCAAGCCATGTCATGCAACTCAAGTTTGGATTTGATTTAAAGGATTCATAAGATGTCATGCAACCTACTCCTAGTCAAATGTAATCCCAATAAATAAATCCATCTTAAATTTGGCTATAATTAAGTATATGTGATATAAAATCTGTTGGCTCACGGGTTGTCAAGAAATGTGAATTACATTTGGTTACCACAACCCAAGTATAGTCCATGAATCCTATGGGATCCCAAACTATCTGTAACAACTCTCGAAGCCAAAAATATGATGAAATTGATTTACAGATACCGTGGACTATACCTCTAAATGAAAGGAAATATCATGTTTCTTTTTAATGTTCCTAAGCAACTGGAGAAGAACTAAGAAAAAAAAGTAATCCAGAAGTGGAAACTTATCACTAAGAGAACCTTCCTCCCATTTTGAATCTGTATATCCAACCACATCAGTTAGAAACTTGTGTAGTGTATCCAATTGGGAAGTACCTTGCACATATGAAAAATCCTTTTTACCACCTCCCATCCTTCCAGTGAATTCTATAGAGAATTTGTAAACCACGATACAAGTCATACTGCACTGAATATTAAGTTGCGTATGGGTCAAGTACATGAGAATTTCACCAAATTCCGATATAAGGTAGGATCACACGTGGAGTGTCCATGTGAAATAAGAGTAACCCAAAAGGGATTGAGATGGACTTGGTTTGTTAATCTCGCCATATCAAACCCATCGAAATAATATCACAGTGTACATTTTTTTGACTCAAATAAATCCCTAATATTTCTAATACAATTTTTACACCAAGAATAATTCAAATAACCCTCAGATATTTCATGTCAATCTGCATGGAAAAGATCCATTTGAATAGTTGTTAGTGAGAAGAAGACTACAGTAATATAAATCATCAACATACAGAAAATATCACCATACCTCACAACATGTTATCTATATATTTTTAGAGTATCCAAGTGACAGTGAATAAAAAACTATTAGATAGAAGAAAATAATCATCTTATTCATACCAATCCGGAGGGGTTGTTTGAAACCATAAAGAGACTTTATATGCTACAGACAAGAGAAGATACAAAACAATATTACAGTTTTTTCTTTCTTCCATGTATATTTCCTTCCCTATAAATATCCACATAAGAAGACTAATGCCGTTCATTTGGTATTCATGCCACCCCATATGATGACATAATAAAAAGTACCAGGTGTATAAAATCCATATTGGCAACGATTTGTAAAATGATAGAGTAATAATACCTTCACCTAGTGAAAAATCCTTTGTAACAAGATGAACCTTATACTTAGAACATGACGCCATCAACTACATATCTGGTTTACTGGATACCCTTAAACCTACCAATATCTTCATTTAGGAGAGATCCCAATCCTAAGTGTTATTCTTTTATTAAAGAAGAATACTCAGATGTCATTACATCACCCTACTCTACTCCTGTATCCCTGATCATGTGAAAATTATTATGTTTCCTCAAACTACCTGACACAAAATTCATAGCTTGCATAATGTGCATGATGATTCTAATGGGTGAAGATACCTATATGAAATGTGTTTCCTCAGAAACTATAGTACATCCCACTTAGGAAATAGTGACACTTATTGGGAAATATGATCCTTTCGAATCTTTAAACCTCCTCAAAACCTCCTCAAGAAGGGATCCTCAAGATGAGTAAATAAGTAAAAAGGGAATGAAATAAGATGAAGTATCATGATGAGAGAAAAGGGGTCATCAAATTAAAACTATGTGTTTTGAAACATAACCTCATGAGTATCATGATCTAAAAATCAAAAATCTCTCATGTTCTCAAAAAAACAATACCCTACAAATATAAGGGTTTGTTCCTCTTATATCTAATGATTTCCTAGTATCCTTAGCACAAGCCCAAGCCTGGATCCCAAAGACTTGAAAAAATTATACATCAAGCAATTAATTTTGGACCAAGCTTCCTTTGGATTCAAATTCTCAAGTTATTTTTGTGGTGGTGTGATTATGAATGTAGTTAGCACAATTAACTACTTTTGCCTATTATATAGGAGGTAAATATCTAATTTCATCAAACAATTATTTCCTTCAAATTTTGGTTCTTATGTTAGTTAATCCATCTTTGTTGATATGAAGAAATTAATTTTGGTGAATAATTCCATGAGTTTCCCAAAATAGAAAAAACTTTTACTAAAGTAATGCTCCCCATTCACATGAAGTTTTATGTAGTAAAAGAGGATTGTTTTCTTTCTGACCAAAGATTTAAAGAGTTTTGAATGTGAAAAACATCACTTTTTTACTTTAAAATAAACCCAAGTACAACCTCAATAATTATCAATAAAGGTAAGTGTCCACTAACTCCATTTGAAAGAGGGGTAAGAAAATCCATTAAGTTACTATACAATAAGATAAAGTGGTGAAGAATCTCTCTTGGAAAAATTCTTATGGAATGGATCTTGGTGTTGTTTCCCCCTAATGCACATCCAGGAAAAAATCCCTACACACAAGAAACTCTAGGAATACCATCAACCATACGATGATTCTCTAATCCTTCAAATATTTGTAATTGAGATGTCTAAATATCTCATTCTAAAGCTTACTATTTAAATCGAATATGAGAAACTAAGCCTGTCCCTATAGAGGGAATGTCATCAAACAACCCTCAAAGTGATATAGTCGAGAACCATGATAAAATACCTTGAAAATAAGATAATGAGGCTCCAACAAGGTTTGTACTTCTTACCCTTGTGGTGTAAATTCATTATTTTCCTTGATTAGAAATGAAAAAAATTGATATACATAAAGCAAATTTGTAGTGATGTTAGGAACATAAAGTGCATCTTGGATACTATCAGATCACCATAAAGGTGTATGTCACATTTTCCCTTAATAGAAAGAAAGGAGAATCTCTAACCTCAATTTTGGAACTAGAACTCATACCTAGAGATAACAGAATACCTTCCTTAGAAGAAGTTATGTGATGAGAAGCACCAAAATATATAACCCAACTATATGAAATTGTTGACTGAGATATTGCTAACAACATTAAGTGCTTTTCCATGCTCATTCGAAGGATTCAAAGTGGAGATAGAGAAATTGGTGTTTTTGATTGCATCATCTAAGGCTTGCATTCAATTCTACCACCTAGTTTTTACATAACCAGTGCCCCAAAAAAAATAACAATGAAAGGCTAGACTAGACTTGATTTAGAATACTCCTTGTGTTTATAGTTGTTTTCTTTGAGTTTGATAAAAATTTGAGGTGGAGAAGGGGAAATATTGGACTTACCTTTTGGTTTTTCCATTCCCTTAGGATTAGATGCGACTAATTCCTTTTAAGAGGTGGAAGACTCAAGGGTTAGACAATTTGTATTCTTCCCTAGTAATCTTTTCACAAAAATTTTCTAAGTTAGGAATTTGGAATGTGTCACCTAAGGCATTGCATGCTATAGAAAAGGTAGAAGCAAAGAATTGCAATGGACCTCTCAACTTGGATAGAATTAGGTAAAAAAACTCTTCATCTTCTTATCTCTTCCACTCCTCTTCAATTATGTCAAAACTACTTAAAATTAGTAAGATAGTCTATAATTTATGGAAGATATTCATGACTAAGAGAGGTTATCTCAATTTCAAGTTGTATGGCTCTCATGTGATCCATCATACCAAATAAGATCTCTAAGTTTTCCCCAAAAATTTAAAGGAGAATCATATTTTCCAAATGAAAAAAAAGAATATCACTTACAGAAGTTCCTATCAAACCCATACACTCATAAAATTTTCATTGGTACTAAAACTTGTCATATTTTTAGTGAACATTCGTTGTTATGTAGAAGTTAAATCCCATAAATCCTTTATGTTTAATTATTGTTTTCATTCTTAATTTCTGTGTGTGGTAATTATGTTTTGTTAATGGCTCAATTTGATCTAATGTAGACGTAGATAAATATGTCATCCTCAAAATCCCCAAAAAGAATGCAAGAATCAGGAATGCAACAAACCCCCCCATGTTTAACACTTTACAAATGAGTGCATGTTACAATATTAAACTTAATAATGTTAGTTTGTTTCTCAAAATAAATAGTTCCAATCGAACAAAACACAAAAAAAATAAGCACTTTTGAAAAAAATGTCAATCAAATTTGAGTTACCAATCAAAAGCTAACAAGCTTATAAGGTTTCCACTCTAATATTTATTTCAATTGACACTATAGAAAAATAAAATTATTTTTCCTTCGCCACATAAATTAAATCTAAGGGGCCTAGACGTAAGAACCTATTAGTCCATATGACTAAGGGCTAAGGATTTACATGAATCCACCTCCTTCCAAGTTTTATTTTACATTTATTTCTATTTTGGGTGTGGGGTTTATTCCCAAGAAAGTCACATTAGGTTACCTTTTTGGAAAAAAAATCCATTTCTAGACTGTGGTGAAATGATTGTTTACACCCAAAATAATATCCTCTAGATTTCAAAAACTACACGTGTCAAACACAGAAATCCTTGTATACAACCAAATAAGAAAAAGCCACCCAATCCACAAATCCCCAGATTCTCACCAAATTGAAAATATGAAAAATAGAAGAAAAAAATCAATACCACATGCGTAAAACCCAAAAAAACCATTTTTTGTACCTTTTTCCTTTCCGACATGAATTTCCAAGTGGGTTTGTATGTACATCCACATCTACAAAATAGATAAAACTAAAAAAAATGTTATGATAAAGGCCAAGTTTACAATCATTTTTAGGGTTTTTCCACCTTCAGAATCCAATGGAGCCCTCACCTTTTCATAAAACATACTAAGAAATTATGAAAAACATAAATATTTCAAACCCTTGTTAAAAAAATTAAACTTATACACAATTTCAACAATCTGCCACTCTGATACCATAAAAAGAATGATAAACTAATTTTTCCAAGCCACAAAGAATCAAAAGCTAATAAAACATCACACTCAATAAGTTGAAAGTAATTCCCAGAAGAACTTTACAAAAACCTTTGCAAAAAAATGAAAATCAATATCATATATTATTATGGAGCTCTATACGGTATATGAGAAGGGGCTTTGCTTATATAGGAAATCAATATCATTCTAGAACTGGTCAAGGTCATAGATCAAGCCATAAATCAAGGAAAGAACTAGTTAAGACCATAGATATAGACAATAAAGAACTAGTCAAGACCATAGATCAAGGAAAAAACTATACTTAATGATTAAACTAAAATGTGAAATAATAGCTAATTATATGAAAGTTTGCAGTAAATAAATGAATATTGAAATATTGAAATAATACCCCAAAAAAATTAATCTAGAAAATATGAAACTCTAATGTGTATAGAGGGTTAGAAGTGCCTTAGCTGATTCACGGAGACCACATGAACAGATATGGAAGACATTGTTAGAATATGTCTCAATGGAGACCAGATGAACAGATATGAAATATATTTGCAATAAAACCCTAGAAAAATATAGATCCGAAAGATTTTTACTGGACGGGGAACCTGGAGAAAACCTCATAAAACCTCCTCTAAGGTTTTGAAAGAGGTTCTCACCTGTTTTCTTTTCGTCACATGTATGTCACTAAATTCTTTTGAATGTATCTATAAATCCAAAAAGAATGAATCACTTGTAAAACCACAAATAAAGCATCAAAACCCTAAAAAATAAAGATGTAAATAAAGGGGTCATACATTCCTCATATACCAAAATGATGGACTTATAACTGAGCACTGCACTACATCTCATACCCATGTAGTTATGTGTGTGTGTGTGTGGAATTGTGCCCTAGGTTACTCTTGTTCTAATCACTCTTTATGAGTGACAAGCAAGTAACTAGATGTAGAATGTAAATAATGTGTGCATGGAAACAATAGATTCCCCCCTATTAGTGTGATGTAGATGAGCCATTCTGTTGTCCCTTGTGATGGATCTAGAAGGATGTAAATGTATCTATAGATGCCTTTGATGGATGCAACCTTAGGTGGAGATAGTAGATGTTTAGTCCCTGGTCACTTATTATGATCACAACTTTATATTTATATATTCCTTCACTTGAAGTTCGTAATTAAACCCTGAAAATTCTGACTAATAAGAAGATAAGATGCTCACAATGGCTAGAAGGACCCAAAAAGTGTCACCAAAGTACAAGAGGAAAAAAGAGCCCAGAACGGATGGGGGCACCTGGCACTGGTGTCCCTGGCTGGGTGCTCGTGTCCATAATGAATTTTTTTGAAAGGTGTAAAGATAGACTAAGAAAGTAGAGTGCAACACTGAAAGAAGAAGCTTAAAGAAAATAAAGGTGGCCAAAGACATGGGTTAATTAGTAATTTTCTTACTTAGGAACCATATGAATAGTAGTATACGATCGATACTAGATAATTACCCAAAATGCGTGATTTTTGTTAGGTTGTGAAGATAAATATCTTCACTGGAGCATGTGTTACAAAGTTGCTGGAAAATATAGCAACCATCATTGGTCAAAGGGGAACTGGCATCGGTCACCCAGGACTGGCAATCAGTCAAGCAGGACTGACATCGGTCAGATCAAGTAAGGGAACCGGCTGTCGTTAAGGCTAACCGCGTCAGTTACCTGTGCGATGATTTTTTAAATTAACTCTCGGGAATTAAATATATTTTTATTAGAAGGTTATCTAAAGGTTTTAAATGCATAGCTAAGGTTCCCCTTAGTTTGTATAAGCTTATATAAGCTAGAAAAATAGGGTTAGAACATAAGGATAAAGGAAGAATGTTAATTCTCCCTGGTTGAATATGAAGAAGAAGAAAAAGAAGAAAAAGGTTGCATGAAGACAGAGCTTCAATGGAGAGAAGTTGGATAGAAGGAAATAACAGGTACATCTGAATGGTGAGAAGAGTGTTATATCTTCTATTGTATTTCCTTTATATTTTTTTATTCTCAATGTAATGTAATGGCTTGCATGGTATCCAAAGAACATAGTGTTTCTTCTTGTAGATCCACATGTTGGTGATCATCTTGTATCGTATAGGTCTATGTAGGATCTAGTCTTATATTGTAGATCTAGTAGAGATCAGCTTGTGCATTGTTGATCATAGTAGATCTAGACATTTTAGAGGAGGTTGTCTTCTTGTTTGCACAATGGAAGATACAGATGATGGAGAGAAAGAATTTACTTCTTAGTGCATAGTCATGGTTACACATATGGTAGACCCATGTGAGAGGTCTTGTTTACAGATTCACAAGAGATCTTGCTTGCATAGTTTAGAGATGCAGTAGTTCTTAGTTATGTGAGATCTATTGGTGGTGTTTGGAGGCACAGTTATAGTGCACTCATGGAGATCCGTTTAGAGATCAGGAGGAGAGGAGAGGAGATACTCTTGGAGAGATGCATTATACTCTTGTTTGGAAGAGTTGGTTTGTACTCTTGTTGTATTATATATATGAGATCTCTATCTTTGGTGGACGTAGCCCACATTGGTTGAACCAAGATACATGTTGTGTTATGTGTGTGTAATTTGTTCTTGATTTGGATTATTCTAGTTTATAATTCCACTACTGTAGTATTTTTGGGGAAATGTATAGATTAGTGTTTGCATGATTTTGTTTGTTATTAAATCATAACACTATTCCGCAGTCCTGAATTCCTAAAAACTTGTATTAGAGCTAGGTTTGTTATCTTATCTGATACCAACAACTAGTATCAGAGCTTGGTTAGCTTGGGTAGCTTGGTTATTTCATAGCAAGGTTTTGCTTCATGGTTTTGTTAGTGGTTTGAATGACATGTATGAGAGCAGGGTTTTTTTTTCCTGATGTGAAAATCCCTAGAAGAGATTTAAAATCAAGTGGGATCTGGAAATATAAGGTTACTAGAAAAATATAGTGACCAGTGTCAGAATGGTATACCGGTGTTGGAATTTCCTTAACCGATGTTGACATGGTGACCATGGTTGGTTAGAGGGTGGTCGTGGTCAGTTAATGGGAAACCAGTGTCAGTGACTTGTGGAAACTTGTTTAAATATAAAATCACATAGCTGAGAAATTTGATAAGATGCAATGGAATGTGTCTTGTTTGTTGAGGTGTCCCTAGTTATTAGAGGCATAGGCATGTTGGTCAGATTGTAGATCCAGATCATAGAGGTATGGTTATGTTATCTTGGTATTGCAGTGCTTGTATATTATGAATTGGTTACAAATGCTTGTTTGGGATTACAGATTTGAGTATGAGATAGAGGAGCAGTTATGCATCCTTGGTGCAATTAGATGCACGGGCTTCGTTAGAGAATCAAAATATAATAACACGAAATGAAAATAGGGCTTCCATAAAAGAGGCAAGTACTTCATTTGAATATGTGGGTGAGTGTCTTAGTGCTGGTAAGGTGATGTATTTCATCTTGATTCAATTTTTATTGCATGTATTATTGCTGTTAAGTTTATGTGTAAGATTTGGATGCTTCTTGAAATGAATGGCTCAACACAACTATTGGATTTCGTTGGAGTAGGAACTTGGTTTGGTGACCTATGCCAATTTGTGGCGTTGTGTTAGTTCCAGCAGCAATGATATCGGTCAGGGAACTGAAATCGGTCATAGAGGGTAACTAGTACTAGTCAGCAAGCCATAATAAGTCTATGTGACAACGAGTTTGCACATGGTTTCTTACAGTAGAAGAGGGCATGTATGGTTTAGTGTCCTGTTTTGTAGGATCATGTTTCTTGCACAGTGTGTACAGGTAGAAACTATGTTGATCACTTCAATGTTTGGATCAGAAAGAGGATGGATTTGGCTTGGTTAGTCTAGTGAGACTTCGGGTCAGGTAATCTCTATATGGTTCATGTTTTATTTCTTTCTTTTGGAGTAGTTGATATTATGTTTGGATAGTGTGCACATATTTACACACTGTTTTTGGTGTCGTTTGAATTTTATTTCCCGGTTGTGTGAAAATCTTGAGGACAAGGATATCTAGTCTAATGATGAGAGCCTAAATGAAATTCATGTTAGACACAATTGTAAGGTAATGGAAGATGTTGGTACATATTTTGAAAAAGAAGGTGATTCACCTACTTCACAGAGTCCAAACTCTGTGATGTAGGAGTCTTCTTTGATAAGAAGGGAATCATTTTTAATATTTTCCTTTTCATATGGTTTTATCTCTCAATTGCAATATTATCTTTGACTTGGTGTTAGAGTAGAGTAGGAATTTTTTGTGGTCAGTTGAAGAAATGCGCACCTTGGCATAGGTAAAGGGTGCATGACATAAGGTTTCGACATGGGAAAATGTGTGCCTTGGCATAGGTTATGAAGTGATGGTGAGACAGACTTACTTCTTGGTGTAAGTCGTACATGAATAAATATGGTAGACCCATGTGAGAGGTCTTATTTGCAGATCCACAGAGAACTTGGTAGCAGTTCAAAGATGCAGTAGTTCCTGGTTATGTGAGATCTGCTAGTGGTGTTTGGAGGCATAGTTATAGTGCACTCATGGAGATCCGTTTAGAGATCTGGAGGAGAGGAGATACTCTTGGAGAGATGCATTGTACTCTTGTATTAAAGAGTTGGTTTGTAATCTTGTTATATTATATATATGAGATCTCTATCTTTGGTGGACGTAGCCCACATTGGGTGAACCATGGTACATGTTGTGTTATGTGTGTGTACTTTTTCTTTATTTGCATTATTCTAGTTTATACTTCCACTGCTATAGATTTTGGAGAATTTTTTAGATCTTATGTGCATGATTTTGTTTATTATTGAATCATAGCACTATTCTACTGTCCTGAATTCCCAACAACTGGTATCAGAGCCACATTTTTTTATCTTATCTAATACCAACAACTGGTATCAGAGCTTGGTTTTTTCAGAGCAAGGTTTTTCTTTAGTATATTGTTAGTGTTTTTACTGATAGATGTATGAGAGTAGCGTTTGTTTTTCCTGATGATAAGATCACTGGAAGAGATTCAATCTCAAGTGGAAGATGAAGAAGTAAGGTTGCTAGAAATTATAGTGACCGGCATCGGTTTAGTGGCAATTAACATCGGTAGGGTGACCATGGTCAGTTCCAGGGTAACTGTGGTTGGTTATAGGGTGACCATGGTCGGTTACTAAGTAGCCTAGTTTTAAATAGAAAATCATAGATCTGAAGAATTAAGAAGATGTATGGAATGTATTTTGGTTGCTGAGGTGTCCCTGGTTCTTGGAGGCACAAACATGTTGGTCAGATTGTAGATCTAGTTATTGAGGTATGGTTTTATCTTGGTATTTCGGTGCTTATATTATTTTAGTTGCACATGCATGTTTGGGATTACAAATCTAGATCTGAGAGTGAGAGAAGAGGAGCAGTTATGCATCCTTTGGTGCAGCTAGATGCATGGGCTTCATTAGAGAAGCTGAATATAGTAGCATAACGTGAAGATGGGGTTTTCATCAGAGAAACATATTCTTCAGTTGAAGATGTGGATGAGTATCTTGGTGCTGGTAAGGTGATGTATTTCATTTTGGTACATTTTTTATTGCATGTAATTATTGTTGTTAAGTTTTTGTGTGATATTTGGGTGCTTCTTGAAATGACTGGATCAAAACAACTATCAGATTTTGGTCAGAGTGGGAACCTGGTTTGGTGACCTATGCCAATTTGTGGTGTTGTGTTAGTTCCAACAGCGCCGATGTCAATCATAGAACTAACATCGGTCATAGAGGGTAACCGATACTTGTTAGTGAACCTAGTTGGTCTTTGTGACAATGAGTTTGGACATGGTTTCTTACAGTAGAAGAGGGCATGGATGGTTTAGTGTCCTATTTTGGAGGATCAGGTTTCTTGCATAGTGTGTACAGACAGAAAATGTGTTGATCACTTCAATTTTTGGATCAGAAAGAGGATGGATTTGGCTTGGTTAGTCTAGTGAGGACTTCGGGTCAGGTATCTCTATATGGTTCATGTTTTATTTCTTTCTTTTGGAGTAGTTGATATTATGTTTGGATAGTGTGCACATATTTACACACTGTTTTTGGTGTCGTTTGAATTTTATTTCCCGGTTGTGTGGAATCT
The DNA here is from genome assembly GCA_019776745.2 of Taxus chinensis. Classification (NCBI taxonomy): domain Eukaryota; kingdom Viridiplantae; phylum Streptophyta; class Pinopsida; order Cupressales; family Taxaceae; genus Taxus; species Taxus chinensis. Next base: position 17,198,292 of record CM034147.1, read on the forward strand.
TGAGGACAAGGATATCTAGTCTAAGGATGAGATCCTAAATGAAAATTCATGGTTAGACACAATTGTAGGTAATGGAAGATGTTGCGTACATAGGTTGAAAAGAAGTTGATTCACCTACTTCACAAGAAGTCCAAACTTCTGTGATGTAGGAGTATTCTTTGATAAGAAGGGAATCATTTTATATTTTCTTTCATATGGTTTTATCTCTCAATTGCATATTATCTTTTGAGCTTGGTGTTAGAGGTAGAGTAGGGAATTTTGTGTTCAGTGGAAGCAAGCCATGGTTGTTGGAATTGCAGGATTGGATACATGATGCACATGTAGAGTGAGAGGAGATTTCTACTTTTCAGAGTGGCAGAGGAACTAGTTGGTTTTTCAGGACAATCACGGATTTACAAGTATATTAAGTTTATTACTTTGTGATGTCACTTCTAGTTTATTTTGTGGTGCCTAGATATTCCTATGAGATTACACTTGATGGTTAGATTCAGCTAGGTGAAGATGATAGTGCAATTTTTTTATTTTTAAGGGTTAAAGGAGAAAATATGACTGTTACAGAGATCGGTGTCAGTTAGGATTAACCTTGGTTGGTCATCTGGTAACCGTGGTCAATCAGGAAGTGACCAGTGTTGATTAGGGGAAACCGTGGCTGGTTTGGTCACAAGTTTGATAACGGTTTTTATTTACCATTTTTTAGATGGTGCCCTTGTTTTTCTTTCATCTTGGTTTGGTTTGTGAATTATGTTGATGACATGTTTGCTGGTATTTGCACTTGGTATTAGTTGCATGGTTTAGCATGGTTTTTTTTTATTGACATTGATGAGCACAAGATTCATATATTTCTCTGGAGTTAGTTGGTGAGAAACTTTACACTTCTAGAGAGCCCGATGATATGGATGGATGTATAGGTGATTTTATACATGTGGATAGATTCAGTTTTGTGAGTCTATGATGATGCAGATGTTTGATTTACACATGGATGCTTATGAGCATGGTTTAGATGCCTTGAACATGAGTAGGGGATGTTTTTATTTCCTCTTGATTACTATGTTACTCCTTGATAGGTATGTTATCTACAGATGAATGTATTGGACATGCTAATTGCTTATGCATGGTTAGATTTGTAGATTGTAGTGTTTGGATTTCTTTGAGTTATGCAGGTGTTTATGTATTGATCACCCACTATTGCATGTAGAACTCATTTAGGGTTGTTTTTACTTGGGATCTTCTTTTGCTTTCACATATTCCATTTTGACTTGTCTTTTGACAGTTGCATTGGTGGTTGCATGAAGACATGGATATATGGATGGAGAACATGGTCGGTTTTACAGGTATGGCTATGGTTGCAGTTGAAGCTTAGTACTTTAGTTTGAGTGGGAGCTCTTACATGTGTGTTAGCCATGATGGATTAGCTACATGAGAGGCGTAGTGTTATGATTCAGTGGGAGCTTGATGTATGGATAGCTTAGTTATCACGAATTAGTAGTAGCTTCATGTAGGTCTTTGGTAAGTCATGTTTTTATCTTCTTGGTTTCAGAAGATAGTTTGATCTTTCAGGTTTTATTTTTGGGAAAATTGTTGAAGAAAAGAATAAGTGGTCTTCACGGTGTGTAGAGGATGGTGATGTACAGGTACATGTACAGAGGTTTAGATATTTATCTCCAAGTGGGAGATTGTTAGGTTGTGGAGATAAATATCTTCACTGGAGCATGTGTTACAAAGTTTCTAGAAAATACAATAACCTTCATCGGTCAAGGGGTAACCGGCATCGGTCACCCAGGACCGACATTGGTCAGGCAGGACCGACATCAGTCAAAGAAAGTAGGAACTAACCATGGTTAAGGCTAACTGACGTTGGTTACCTATGTGATGATGTTTTAATTAACTCTCGGGAATTAAATCTATTTTTAGCATTAAAGTATATTTATTGGATGTAATTGCATGGAAAAGTGCCCTAAGTTTATATACGCCTATATAAGCATGAAAGCTAGGGTTTAGAAAGAGAATCAAGAGAAGGATTGAATTAGATCCTTGATTCTCCTAGATTGAGAGGATGAAGAAGAAGAAGAGAAAGAAAGAACAGGTTACATGAAGACAGAGTCTCCATATAGAGGAGCTGGACAGAAGAAAATAATAGGTACATCTTAATGGTGAGAAGAGGGTAACATCTTCTATTATATTTCCTTTGTATAGTTATTGTCTCATTGTAATGGCTTGCATAGTATGCAAAGCACATAGAGTTTCTTCTAGTAGATCCACATGTTGGTGATATCTTGTATTATAGATCCATGTAGATCTAGTCTTGTATTGTAGATCCATGAGATCATATTGTATTTTTTATCCATGTAAATATAGATATTGTAGAGGAGTTTGTCTTCATGTTTGCACAGGTTATGCAGTGATGGAGAGACAGACTTACTTCTTGGTGCACATTCATAGTTGCACATATGGTAGACCCATGTGAGAGGTCTTGTTTATAGATCCACGGAGAACTTGGTAGTAGTTCAAAGATGCAGTAGTTCCTGGTTATGTGAGATTTTATGGTGGTCTTCGGAGGCACAGTTGTAGTGCACTCATGGAGATCCATTTAGAGATCTGGAGGGGAGGAGATACTCTTCGAGAGATGCATTGTACTCTTGTATTGAAGAGTTGGTTTATAATCTTGTATTATATATATGATATCTCTATCTTTGGTGGGCGTAGCCCACAGTGGGTGAACCATGGTACATGTTGTGTCATGTGTGTGTAATTTTTCTTGATTTGGATTATTCTAGTTTATACTTCCACTATTGTAGATTTTGGGGAATTGTTTATATCATGTGTGCATGATTTTGTTTGTTATTGAATCATAGCACTATTATGTAGTCCCGAATTCCCAACAATTTTGTGTCTACACCTAACAAATAGATAATATCCTCCTAATATATAAATAAGATAAAATAAAAATCCACACATAAGTGGGTGAGGATAAATTGAAGAAAAGGTAAATAAAGTACCTAGGGGAACATGAGATAAGGTAAATAACCTACTCTAATAGATCTCATATAAGTGTTTCTGAACACCTATTCGATACTCTGGAATATTTCCATATCTCATAGAAGAAAAAGATTGTGATCATAGTAATTTAAGTCATTAAGTCCTTCAATGGAAAAGGATTCATCTTCATCAGATTGGTCAACCCTTCTCTCTCTCTTCTTTCCTCTCTCTCTCTCTCTCTCCATATTATAATTCTTCACTAAAAATGTACATTTCCCGATTTTTTTCTTATGCAATTATGTGACGTTCAATTTAACATTGTAATAGTCCTTCATCAATAATAAAAATACTCACTTTCATTTCCTAGGAATATGAAAGGGAAAACATGATGAGGAAAAGTGAAAGGTCATGTGGGAAGAGATGAAATACATGTTGTAGTGCTATAAATTGGAATGGATTTCCCATTCCAAAGGGTTGGAAATTGTGGATTATTGTATGTTGTTAATATTTTATCACTACTAAATCAATAAATAAGAGATAAATTTCATTTATGTCCTTTTATATGTTCCTCTATACTCTCTACTCTCCAACTTTACAAGCATGTTGATCTTTTATAACCAAGAAGGAACTTTGTGTCCTTGATTAATGAATATGTAGAACTTTGTGTATCTCGTTTATTAGTATTTTGGATTACTTACATTGTTGTATTCTTATAATTTAATGTGAACCTACTCTGGCTACTTTAGGTGCCTATATGATAGTACCTACTCAACACATTAACCATCTCTCATTGTTTCTTCTTCTCCCATTAACTTCCTTCACAATAAATTCCTCCCTTGTACACTATAAAAGAACTTTTCCACATGTTTAGTGTAGTACTCCTGTATGATCCCTGGCCTAATAAACACCCACTATTTTTAGTTAGTTTACATTAAAGTTAGGAGTCTACCCATAACTAAGAAGGAGAGTTTTAGCCTCATGTCCATTGGTGAAAATCAATAATTTACACTGCAATAAATTATTTCACCAACATCAATGAAATATTTTTAGTTCCTACATGAATCTTAAAATACAGCTAACAACAAATCATAAGTCTAATATAGTATAATTCAAGTAAATAAGACTTCCAAAAATCTTCCTGTAGAGATTAACCTCTACTTTAGGTGAATCTTATAATCAAGAGAGTTGAAAACCTTTCTCCATTGGTGTGGACATAAGTTTACAATTAGACATCCCATACTTTTTAACGAGTGTCTTGACATATTTCATATTTGAGATTAAAATGTGATGCTTATTTTTCCATATCTTCGAGCCAAAATAGTAATGAGGTAGCCCCAAGTCTGTCATGTTGAAGGATTTATTCATATATTTATTAACATATTCGATGATATTATCTTGAGGTTCCTACGATCACAAGATCATACACATACAAAACAAGAATGATAATATTTGTGCCTACCTTCTTGATATACAAATTTGAATATAAGGGGCTACAAGTGAATCCTTGCTACAATAGTTGACCATATATTTTAATGTATCATGCCCTTGGTTCTTTCTTAATCCCATAAAGTGAATTAATTAGACAACATACATTTTGTAGGATGATGCTCGTCAATAAATCCTTCTAAATAGGTCATGCAAACTTATTCTTTTAGATCACCACTCAAAAAATCAATTTTTATGTCCATCCTTTTTGTGGTGCCAATGCATTGACAACTCTAATGATTTAGATCTTCACATTTAGTGTAAAGGCATCCTCATAGTCAATTCCTTCTTGTTGAGAATATCCCTTTACAAAAATTCATGATTTATACTTATGGATAGATTCATCTTCCTTGTATTTTATTTTGAAAATCCATTTTCAACCAATATATTTCTTTCCTATAAAAAGGTAAAAAAGTTCCCATGTCCAATTCTGAATCAGGGAGTCATAGTCAACATTCATGTACTTCTTCCACTTTGATTGACTTAGTTCCTCTTGAAATGTAACAATTTCGGTGCTATCAAAAATAGAACTCATGAGTGCGATATTTACCTCATTTCTCATTTGTATTCTCATCCTAACACCTAAGGAAACATCTAGGAGAGAGTTCAGTTGGGATACCCTGATGGTGCTTTGGACCCATATAGGACATTAATTATGTTGTTGATGTGAAGAATTATTTTCCAAATGATAAATATCAATAAACAATTATCCTTGCAGTTCATATTCCTTGTGTGAATATTCTTCATGCTCATCATTTGATTGTGAGAGAAATATGTGAGAGGTGGTTGGTACTACACTAATTTGTGTGTAAATGAGTCAAATGATGACTCATCACAAGCCAAATTTTTACTCTCATAGATCTTATGTGTCTTAGGATACATGCTTGATGATATGCCTTTGAGGTAGTATTGACCCCAAAACTATACATTGGAGTGTAATAGGATCAATCTTCTTACTCTTTTAGGATGGTACATACATATATGTTGTACAACTAAACACTTTAAGATGGGAGGTTGAAGGCTTATGATTACTCCATACCTCTTTTGGGATTTTTTCCTACAAGATCTTTTTATGTTCCATGTTTAGAAGATACACAATTGTCTTGACTAAATATTCCCAAAATCTTTTCTATAACTTGGTAGTGGAAAATATATAATGAGCCATCACCATGATACTCTGATTATGATGTTCTGTAATGCCATTTTATTCAGAGTATAAATGAATTCTAATATTTTGTGATTCCATTATCCTACAAGAATTCCAAGAACTTATTTGATGTGAATTCCCCCTCAATATGAGTAGAGAACAAGAAGGGGATTCCTGGTTTGATGAACAAATCGCTAATAGAAGATATCAAAATTAGAAAATGTTTCACTCTTCTTCCCAAGGATGAACACTCATGTCTTATGAGAATATTCATTTATAAAAAACTGGAAGTAATGAAATCACTTAAAGGAAGAAGGTAAGGGTCCACATAGATCAGTATTAACAACCTCAAGATGGTCCTTGGCATGGAAGGTACTTGTCTTAAATAGATCTCGATGTTTTTTTCTTCCAAGATATCTAGAACATATAGGAAACAAATGAGAAAGATGAGGAAGGACTCATACCATCTCCTTAGAGCTGAGCTGATACAGGGATATGGAAGAAAGGTTCCCATATCAATAGTTCCAGAGAAAAGCATCCTTTACTATAGCCACCAAATTTGGGTCACACTCCCCTTGGCCCTCTTCAATCAATTAACATAATATATTTAAAAACATCATGACCCCTTCATCCCATATTAATATTGCATCCTCACATTATTAATTAATTTAATTATTTTAAATAAGTTAATTTCATCTTCACACCTCCACCTCATCATTACACCTCACCTTGGAACCATTCCAGGGAAATTTAACTCACAATGACTGAGTCATCACTCTCAGCACCGAGTCATCACTCCCAGTACTGAGTCACCATTGACCTAACTAGCTGAGACTTCTTCCTAAACCTAATTGGACTTATTCTATGACCTTCCTACCTTTTCTAATGAGAACTCCACTTCCCTAAGTGGAATCAATCAAAATCATGCCAAAAATAGTAAATATCTACCTATTTTTGGTAAACCTAGACTTTCATGCCTTAACCAATGTCGGTTATCCATTGACCAACATCGTTCACCTAACCACCATCAGTTACCTTATATATACTTTCACAACTCTTTACATGGGTTGGTAATTCAATGATTGGAACCTGATTACATTCAAGCACGAATCTTAAATTCCTCCTACATCTAGATGACAAACACACACAACTACAGTGCAATAAAAATAGCCAGTTCTCCTTCTAGAGCATTGGAATACTCACATAAGCACATAGGTAATACTGCCGTGACACTAGACTCAAACACTTCTTCTCCGATTAACCATCAACCATTCCAACTCCCAAGATCTGCAAGACATCATCTTTTAGTAGTTTATTTCCTTTGTTGCATGTACATCACCTTCTTCCCACTAACCCACTATTCAACCATCCCAAGCCTTTTCACCATTCTAAACCTCCTCCTTAGTATCCCTAAGTCTTCTCAACCATATTACTACCCAAACCATACTACCCTCACTCTCTGTGCAATCACAGAGAGCCTAAACACCCTCTTTTCAATAATTTACTACCTATTGCCCCTAACGACATCAGTTCTCTGACCAAAATCAGTTTAGGCCCCCTACCGGCATCAGTCACAAGACCGATATCAGTCTCTATGTCATTTCACAGTCTCATACTAGTAAGATTCCCACTCACCTAACATCAACCCCGACTTCAACCAATCAACCCCAGACCCTTACCAAACCTTTGACAGACCTATCTGCCTTGAACAAACCCTATTTCTAATTATATTTAGTGTTATTTTAATATTTAGCATAAAATCTAGTGTATTGTGTGTATGAGAAACTTAAAACATTACATTACAATAAGACTTATTTATTTTTGTTATTTATTCACATTGAATTATATTAAATAGAGGATTGACAACCATTCGAGGAAGCATCATGCTTCCTGGATCTAGTCTTGCTAGGTACTCCTCTGACTCTTGTTATTTAATACTCTTTTGGTGATCTTGCTTTGTATCTATAGGTAGTCCTTCCCAGAAAAAAGTATTTCTCTACAATCATCTTGGATAAAGTCAATAACAAGCGCATTCAACCTTCGACCTACATATCACAGGCATCCCTCCTTCACCGTTACCTTATCTATTTTATCACATACTTTACAAGATAAAAGTATCCTTTACCATAGAGGGTGTTACTAAAATATTGTGTAACATTATTAAATAAATTGTAATATTATTAATAATGATTTTATAGAACTGATATTAATAATATAGTTGTAATAGTTTAATTATTTGAGTGAGTTGTGAGAACAATTCACGTAGCTATTTTTTAGTGTGAGTGATCCTAGGGATGTTTGAGAGAGATTAGGAGATAAGACTGAAAGATTCATGGAGAGAGATATGAGGGTTTGAAGATGAGTTTTGACTCCACCTTTGTAGGAGATCAAACACTATAAATTTTATGCTCCATCTATGTAAAGATATCCCGAATGAATTTAATTTCCATATTTTATTATTCTGTGTTTTTATATTATATTACAGTTCTTATCAGAGGGAGATTGAGCAAATGTGGAGGATGAAACTAAATCTAGTGCAAATAAATGACCCTTCAAATAAGCTATAGCTATTATTGTACCTTCTCATGAGATAAAATAGGATTTGATGCCTTTTTGGACCATGAAATCCACCATGATCATATGATTCAAGAGATGAGATACATACAAGAGATTTTTTGTCAAGCTAAGAATCTAGAGAACCTTTGTGAGGGTATGAATTCTCATCCTGAGAAGGACTGGTGACATTGTCAATTCCTTCTACAACATAATATTTATTACCTGCAATGAAAACCTGATTTCCAATTATTTGATCAATTAATGAATCAAATATATTTTTATTCCTTTTCATATGTTTAGTGGCACCTAAGTCAATTAACCAAACATTATGTGATGGCTGTGAGGTTTGGGAGAAAAGAACAAAATTATGATGTGCACCACAATTGGATGAATCTGGCACTTCCTCATTAGGGTTATCATCTTTCTTGGCCACAACATGTCCTTTATGCTTCCTATGGAAAGGATGTTTTCTGGATTGTTAAGCATCACTGCGACCAAATGTGCTCTCTTTACTGTAATTTCTAGGACACTATACCAACATCTAGCAGTTTCATGATATTTTTAGTACATATGTGACACCATTGACTTATTTTCTGAGACTATTTTGTTTTGGTTTCTTATGGGGTTGCTTCTATTATTGTCCCTTTCGAGATTTGTGACTATACTAATGTCTCAAGATCAATGCCTTGTTTTTAAACTCCTCATGCATTATCTAGATGGCTTCTTCCTAGATAATAAAATTCACCAATTTTTCAAAGGAATCCATTTGTTTGGTGATGTTCAATGTTTTGACAAACATTTGGACCTTTGAAGGAAGAGATTAGGGTGATTGTGACTAGAATTTGTTCCTCCACATTCTCACCGAGTGTGATAAGATTTTCTCGTAGTTATGTAACACGGTTTAAGAAATCTACTCTCTCTTCATCTTTCATACTGAGTGTATGAAGCTTTGACTGGAGATAGAGTATCTTTGTCTGGTTCTTTACCTCATAGATGGTGGATATAGCATCTCAGGCCTCCTTTAATATTTCCACATCCCATACGTGTGGTTGAACCTTGTCAGAGATGTTGAGCATGATCAATATCAAGGTTTTTATATCAACCTTTCCATACTTTTTCTTCTTTTCTACACTGGAGGGATGCACCACTTTACCAGTAATGATACCACCAAGCTCTTTGAACTAGATAATAATTCTCATCATCATCTTCCAGGTGGCATAGTTTGGTCCTTTGAGAAATTGAGCATCAGACAAAAACAACTTGGGAGTAGACATGATGCCAAAAATAAAAATAAAAATTGTATTCATAAAATATAATCCCTTATAGAAGAAGAAGATAATGTAGGTGATCTTGGTATGTTTTTATAGTGAGACACAGATGCTTGTGGGGTATTCTACCTCACGTTCATCATCTACATCATATATTTCCTCGAGCATGACATGAATCTTATTTTCCTGACACCCCAAATGAAACAAGAACCAGTTAATAAGTCTTTGATACAATATGTATTTAAATTGCAATTTTTTGATGTTATGAAGAGCATCTAGAAGAGAAAAATACACTTCGTTTGTATTTTTAAAATACATAACAATATGAAAACACCTCTTAGGTTGTCCTTATTCAAATGTATAATTGTAATCGTACCCTTTAGGATTACCGATGATTTCACTCCATCAACATCATATGCCTATTTTCAACGAATAATTATCATATATCTCTTGGATTAGAAGCTTTAGGAGGTTACACTACTATCATGGGTTCAGTGGTATTTTTATTAGCGACTTTAGGAGATCTATTTCCTCCTCTCTCACAAAAATCAATGGTCTTATGAACGACACTCAAAACACACCAAAAATCCATGCTTATCCTTCCACATGTCTGCGTTAATTGTCACATTTGTTGTCTCCTCCAGGCTTATTTCCTCCTCTGGAAATTTAAATTCTCTTTCTAAGGATTTAAAGGACTGGAAAATCCATATTCCACTAAGACTTGCGCTATGATTTTGGACTTTGCCACGTCTTTCTTCACACGAATGCATTCCACTATCCTATAAACTACTACACAACATTTCAACTTCATCACATGTTGTTGAAAAAATGTTAAGACTTCGTCCTTTGGAATGTGCCAAGTATCCATGATTTGGAATGCACCAAATAGGTTTTCTCCTTCCCCATGTCAAATGAAGATGAGGTTATAGCTTTTATACCTTGCACTACATTCACTGTGATACTAATGATAGAGAAAAGAGAATTATTTGATGATATTATTTATTCCAAACATGTCAGAAATATATATACAACATGGTATACAGTTATGTGTAGGTCAATTTACAAGCCGAATCCTATGTGGAGAAACCGGAAATAGAAAACAATGTATTATTTAAGGTAACACTGAAATATATGAAATACAACCTAAATCAATTGGGAGTAAAGATCCATAATTTTTAAAGTATTGCATTGAAGTATTGTCAATCACTCATAATCCTTTTGAAGTAGACTGTAGCCTATTGTGATGGAACTCTGAAAAAGAATCAACAGAATCACAAGAAATATTTGTGTCGTGGGTGGCCACATTATCTACACTCTTTAACAAATCAATATTCCCTATAGAAACAACATGTCTAGTATCCTCCTCAAACCATGTAGTAAAAACATCCAAATTTTGGTCAATCCTTTGCATCTTATTAATGCGAGGAGGCATATATGATAATCTAAATTGATCTCGTAACTAGCCCTTTCCAAGACCAATGAAATGATGAATGCTTTTATAATCTACATCAATGTATAAATATATCTCAACATATAATTATTTTATAAAATATAAATGAATTACATCCTTCATATGCTACATCTTATGTGCCACTATATAGCTAGGATATATAATAGATGCCATCAACTCATCCTCACCTAAAGTCACATAATAAGCTTTGACTCTCTTTCTATGACTAAGGATTATAAAAATGGTTTGATTTTAGTTGTGTAAACTAATTTTATAACCTATTCCCAAGGTTTTGTGCCTTTCACACTAGGAGACAATGAATCTTACAAAAAAATGAAATTGACTCTCTCATATGGATTATGAGATGTTATGTGATTAATAATTCAGTCCAACTCATTTTTAATATTCAATAAATGGTAACGTTGGAACATTGTATTAGAATATACCAACGTAGTTTCTGAATTTACAATGACATATTAAAAAAAATTCAAAAAAACCTCCCTAACTATTCTATTAGCCATTTCAAATATATTAAAAGAATTGTGAAAATTAAATCTTATTGTAGCTAGAATTTATATTTTGTAACTTCTATTTTTAAATTTTGAAATAGAATAACCAAGATGTAATTAAATTAAATCTTAAAAATAAATTAATTTAACATAATATATTTAAATATGCCTTAGCATAGTGATAAATATAAATAATATTTTATTCAATGAATTTTTGTAATACACTGATCTCAAAATATATATTTTATTTACAAAACAATATTTTTCTAACATTATTGAAGATAAGATATAGAATGCAACAATGTATAGAAAGTATGTGACGTGATACAATGAAATTCCCCCTCCTATGTTGTGTATGCAAAGTGATGCATCCCTTGTCCCTTATATGAGTTTTCTAGACGAATGCCTTTGAAATACTCTTGTTCCTTTGAATGCAAGCTTAGGTGATAATATACATTACTTATGTTTGGAACTTTATTTGAGAGAAATAGCTAAGTATATATATGATTCCCTTATTTGAATTTAGTAATTGATAGCTAAAAGGCTAACCCAAAGTTTTAAAAGGTGACCCAAAAGTAAAAGAGACCCAAAGGAGTAAGAAGAAGATAAATAAGGTCAGGAGAACCCAAGAGGCACATCAACACCTAGGCACTTTTATCCAAGGCCATAAAATATAAATCAGTAAAGTTTCGAAAGGGTTGTAAGGTATGTAAGGCCAATAAAAGTGGAAGAGATAAATAAAAGTACCACTAGTTTTCTTTCTTAGGAATCATTTATATATTAGTTTGCTTAAAGACCTAGAAAAGTACCCAAGTTCATAGATATTGTGTCTATATTTGCCCCAACTTTATGATATTGAGTGAATAATCAATAGCATAAAGTATATAGAAGATGCATACCTTGTGATCCTGTAGAGAAGAGTGTAGTTGATATTGTTTCGAGTGGACAAGTGAAGCGTGAAGTGATCATAATGTGAAGCGTGGAAACTAGGAAGGGGGGTAGACCCTAAGGGTGAAGCATATGCATAATAGTGTGTTGTTGGAGCTTGTTCTCATTGATGTAAGTTGCTTCTTTTTGTGCATAAGGACGAACCTGCAAAAGAAGAGAAAAAGAGTAGTCAAAGTCCCATATGTGAAAAATCAGAGTAACATGTGTATAAGTAAGTAAAAGTGTGTAAAAGTAAAAGGAAAGTGTGCACCTGCTATATAAGGGAGTTAAATATATAAAGTTGTCTTGTTTGATTTTGGATATGTTGATGGATTTATTGTCAAAAGGTGAGGTTTTTGGGTGATCTCATGCCAAGAGTTATTTTTTTGGGTGATCTCATGCCAAGAGTAATTTGTTTTGGTGATCTCATACCAAGAGCAAGTTATTTGAGCGATCTCACACAAAGAGAAGAGTGTTAGGGAGAGAGGTATGTTTTTCTCTCCTTAAATGACACTTTCCAAATAAGAACCACTACAAATGGAATGTCCCTAATTTATAACTGATTGTAACATGTTATAACCTTTTGTAACTGAATCATATTGACTGGATTTTGTAACTGGAGGCAAGTGTCTGATACTAGAGAACTGTATTGTAAATTTCTTGAAATTGTGCTAAAATAAGAAGTTGACTGGTTTTACCCCCAAGACACAAGTGCTCAAGGGGGACACAAGCGCCCACTACTAGTATCTACTACTGGATGCTAGTGTCTGCTATGTGTTTGTGATCTAATTTTTATTCTAGTCCACTCTGTACCTATGTCCCTATAATAATTTTGTATTGTTATGTTATGATCTAGAGCTCTGAGCTGCTCCACGGGTGAGTTTTTTATCCAATAGATTCCCCCCTCATTTGGGGTGCATGTGAAGACTGCAGGATAATACGGCCCAAAATACAGGACCCGATACTAATATACATATCTGAGAGGTCCACTTTGTAGGGATGAGGGGATGTGCATGGTAAAAACTAAGGAACATGCAAACAATGTAGGATAAAAATAAGTGTTAGTGTAAAGAAACTAACATATAACCTAATAAAATGTAGTAAGAAACTATGAAGATAAGAGGGACTATGAAAATCGGGTTACATACATGGGACGTCGCTCACAATGTCATAAGACAATTAGGACCAAATAAACCATAAGAAAAAAATGATCAATCATGAGATACGGCATAACCCACAAACAATAATAAGCAAAAAGTGACAGATAACCATGGTTGTATAGAATCCTGCAAGGAAAATGCTACACATGAAGCACCTGTTAGCATGTTAGAAAGACAAGTAGTATGTCAAAACATGTATATAATTATATAATAGTGAAGAGTAAGGTGATAGTAAAAATAATTAGTAAATAGTGTAACAATAGGACCTATGATGTGTAGATTATGAAATTACTAAAGGTAAATTCCCCTAGGAGCCTAGGGGGGACTAGTAAAGTGCAGTGTTGAGTATCGTGCATTGTGTAATAATCTATAAAGGTCTTGCATTCACCTCAAGATACCAAGTGAATGTGCATGTGTATATAGAAAAATATAATTACATACTAAGTATCCAACTAACATAGGAAACAAAGTGCAACATGTAAATAGTACAATCTAACAAGAGTAAATGTAACCAAGATGTGATAATGCAATGTGAGTATGATGGTACACTGCGATATGCAAGATGGGAAGATGATAGGATCAACGTTGTCCCCTATTGGATGTGTATGAGATGAGGTCAATTTAGGAATGCTACCTCAATAGTCAAGTATGAACCGTGTAACAAGAGTTCATAATCAGGTAATGACAGTACAATGTGTGTACCAGAGATGTGAGAGTGCCTAGAAAGATAGATATGAAGTGTGGAGTGTCAAGTGTAAAGAAAGTAGATGATGTGAGGTTCATTTAAGATTTGGACCCTTAACAGTCAAGTATGAATCGTGAAACTAGAATGCGTCATTGGATAAGGATGATATAGTGTGTGTACTAGATATGTGAGGGTACCTAGAAAGATAGACATGAACTGTGGAGCGTGAAATGTAGCGAAAGTAGATGATGTGAGGTTCATTTAAGATTAGGTTCAACAAATTATTTAATATAAATCTAATTAAATCTTAATTTTAGAGTAACATTATTGTACTAATGACATAAAAGTAATTATATATAGTAAGACACAAGAAAATAAGCATGTACAATATGAGACCCTAAGTAAGAGAAAGAGAGGGTGACTTGTTTTATTTTGCACAATCTAAAGGTGATCTGGGAGGGATAAATGTTGAAACAGGCTATAAACAGTGTTGTCAAGGCTCATTGGAGGTTCTCAGACTCAAATATGTGTAGGATAGAAGCACTCATGGGAGGATAGGATCTCTTGGGTGCTAGTGAATGTTCTAGGTGTTAGTTTACATCAAGTCCTTAGGTTTTGTTCTTTTTTGTGAAAGAGGAGCTTCACTATTAGTTTCCTTTTATCGCTCTGGTTCTGCTCCAATATCATTGGTCATACCTGTAACCTATAAAATAGATACCTAACTGCACATACCCACAAACCACATCAAACCAAATAAATAATATGTAAAATGGGGAGTTGCGCTGACTCTAGTAGTCACCCGAATAGTGATCTTACAACCGAGTGCTACACTACATCTCAAACTCCATGTATTTTTTTCTTTATGTGTGTGTAATGATGCCCTAGGATTTCCTTTGTGAAACTTATGCAGTGATAGTGGGAAAAATATAGAATTTAAGAATGTATATAATGTGTGTGATGCAATAAAATGAAATTCCTCCTCCTATGTTGCATATATAGAGTGATGTAGCACTTGCCCCTTGTATGAGTGTGCTATATGAATGCATTTGAAATGCTCTTGTGCCTTTGAATGTGAGCTTAGGTGATAATAGATAATTCTTATTGCTTGGCCCCTTAATTGATAGTAATAGCTAAGTAAATATATGATTGCCTTTTTTGAATTTTGTAATTGACAGCTAAAAGGATGACCTAAAGTTCTAAAAGGTGACCAAAAAGTAAAAGAGAGCCAAAGGAGTAAGAAGAAGATAAAAAAGGTTAAGAGTGCTCATGAGGGACATGAGCTCCTGGGTGTTTATGTCCTAACTAGGTGCTACTGTATGAGGCCATAAAAAATAAATCAGTAAAGATCCAGAAGGGATGTAAGGTATGTAAGGCCAATAAAAATGGAAGAGATAAAGCAAAAGGCCCAAAAGGAGTTATTAACCACTAGTTTTATTGCTTAGGAATCATGTATACATTAGTATGCTTTAGGACCTAGAAATGTACCCAAGTGCATAGATTGTATGTTTACATTGTAGCATTCATGTCACTATTGGAGTGTAGACTCTTTGATGTAAACGGGGTTACGTATTGATCCTAGAAAAAAAATCTCATATGGTATCAGAGCGGTTTTTTGATAAATGTGTACTTGTTTTTATTGGTTGTTAATTACTTCCGATTTCAATTTTCGTGCTTCTCATGCAAGTTTTCGTTCATATGTTGGAATCTTGCTAACTAGTTTTAACAACTCATTTGTGGAGTATTTTATATTTTTGGGGTTTGTAGATGTGCAGATTTAGTACTTTCACCACAAGATTGAGTGAGATGTAACTAAATTTTGAGGGAAAGCAAATTTAGAGGTTTTCTCTCTTTTGGTCTTATCAGTTTATTTTTCATTGAAAGTGATTTTTTTTGAAAAATTATGTGATTGGACCTCTTCTTTTGGCCTCCTTCCCTTTCTGGTATGTATTTTTAGTTTAGCCCTACTTGTTGCATCTCCTTTTTTCATCCAACTCGATCAAGCTCTGTCTAGCTCAGCGAGCTCCTGCTAGATCAACTCGGCGAGTTAAGTTGCCTTTTATGGGAGTCATGTTGGGTTGTGTTTTGAATTTTATTCTCTATCAGGTTGAGTTGGCTTGTTTATGAGTTTGGATTTGCATTGGTCCTATATTGAGTTATTTTACATTGCAATTGGGTCTATGTCATTTGTGTTCAATAGTTTGGATTTTACTTCATTTCATGCTCAAGTCAAGTTTATTTGATTTACGTGGGGTTGTTTGTGCCTCCGAGTCAAGTTTGAGTCGGGTGACTTGTTTTTGACGAGTTTCTTTGCCTGGATTTAAGTCAGGACATCTTTGCATTGAGCTACTCTAATTTCAAATCTATTTGTGGGTTGGGTTTCCTATGAGCGAAGTCATTTTACATTACTGTCGAGCCCTCCTTGGGTTTCCTTTTCTTTTTTCCTTTCTTACATCTTGGACCTTACTCGTTGTTCGAAGCTTGTTTCCTCCCCTGTGTTGACTCATCTTAGGACCCTTCTCTCACATTAGATTTAAAGTTCCCTGCTAATATTTCTAATTATTGCGTTGTTCCTTCAAGGCATGAAACCCTCTCTCTACTCAAGCCTTGGTGTTACCTCTACAACCTTTTTATGTGTTTCATTCCCTCCTGCATCCTTCTTTCTTGTCAAGATTATCCGTTGGCTCGCCTCAAGTGCAATGCTCAAGCGTAGGCCACTCCACATGGATCCCTTCTTATGGCCACCTTGACCGAGTTTCGTGCCGAACCACCTCACTCTTTTGACCTTACTTTCCTTTTTATTTCCCCCCACAATTTTTCCCACTTTTTTTGCTTTGTTGCAAAGTTTAAACTATTCGAATCGTTTGCAATTAAAGTGGGATTTTTAAAAATTAAAGGCTCTTGTTTTCAAATAAAGGGTAAGGTTTAATTAAATAGTTAGGTATTTCATTTTAAATTAGGATCTAGTAATATTTTTAAAAGGTGGTAAATTAATTTAAAGCTTTAATAATTTTTAATTAGGAATCTAATTAAAATTAGAAGATTGTTTTCAATTCATAGTAGTTTAGTCGTCTAATTAATGTTTTTAATCATTTTTTATTCCTTTTTTAATATTTAAAATTAGACTAATTGGGCATTCTTAAAGTTCATTTTAATAGTGATTGGAAAATTTCAACTACTCATATTTTTTTGGAGTGTTTAGCACTATTCCTAGCGTTTTTTGCCTTCCGGGAGAATTTTCGGCATCTAGGAGGTCTTCTAGGACTCATTTTTAGCCCTTTTTACATTGTATCACCTTTACTATTTCTTTCATACTAGTGAGCATGTATGCCACAGTCTTGTAGCAATGGGGTTTATATTGCAACTTGAGATGCTATTTCTCACCCATGACTATGTTTTCTCCCCTTCTCTTGCTTTTAGCTGATTTTTGTTTTCTTACGGTGAAAAAATGCCGCAATCACTGGAACTTGATTGTGGTCTCTACTCTTGCATGTTATTATGATGATTGTAAGGTGATTGAATGACTATTTCATGATGCACATTTTCACCTAACTTTAATCAACACACTAAAATATAAAGTGTCGAAATCAGGGGGTGATAAAATTGTTCTCAAGTGGTTTTATTTATTTTCTATTTCTACATTACTTATTTCTCTCTCTTCATAGTGGATGTTAATTATATTCCTTTTCTCATCCCATTCAACCTCTTTTAATGGAGATCAAAAATGGTAATGAAACTAAGGGTTAAAGGTTTATTTCACATCACCATGGGAGTTGAGACTAAACCTGATGATGATCCCAAAAAATATAAATGGCTAAACCGATGTGAGGAAGCCTTAGGTCTTCTATGTATGTGCATTTCTCTTAACTTTATCTTCCACATTAGGTCATCTGATAAACTTGATGAAGCATGGAAAATTATGAAAACTATGTTTGGAGAGCAAGATGAAATGTGAGCGAATGAGTTGGAAAATAAACTACTAGGATGAAATCCTAGTGACTTTGAAAATATACAGGCATTCTTCTCAAATTTCATCCAAAATAGATTGATTTTAAATGAATGTAAAGTGGAGAAGAAATATTCTTAGTTAATCTTTTCAATTATTTCTAATTTAGGTCCTGAATACTCTGTCTTCATTTTGACTTTCCATGCCACGAAAGCCGCCTTGGGAAGTACTTGGAAAATTCTCTCATTTGACAGTTTTTTATCCTAACTCATTTGACATTTTTTTGACTTTACATGCCCTTGTAGCAAGTAATGGTAAAGGAAAAAAAATGAAAATAAGAAAGAGAAAAAGGACCAACCTAAGAAGGAAACCAAGACCAAAAGAGCCCAAACTAAGTCTAACATGAATGCTTCAACTTCTAAGCCTAAAGTGAAGAAGGAAAAGTGTAAGTGTTCCTATTGCAAGAATTTTGGCTATGAAGAGGATCATTGTATGATAAAATAAATAGATCACTTAAATTATTTACTTAAGAAAAATAAAATAATTGTTCCTAAGTCTATCAAACAAAATTCTTTGAAGGTTGAGTCTTCCAAAGAAAAGGATTCTCAATCTGAGAAGAAGAAAGGAAAGGTCCTTTTAGCTAGAGAAGCTCCTTCATCAATGTGGATTATCGATTATGAGGCCTCTCACCACATGGCCTCTTCACATGTTGAGTTCTCCAAAATGAAACCATGTGGCATGTATAAAATCAAATTGGGTGATGACACTACAATGTAATTTTCTATTAGTGTATCGATAGAGATGGATGGTGGAACATTCAACCAATTTTTGAGTGTTCCCAATCTCTCTACCAATAGCCTATCAATTTACCAAATCACTCACCTTGGTGAAGGAATGCGAGTGGAATTTGGTCCTAACTTGGTGATTATTCATGAGCTTCACTC
The DNA here is from genome assembly GCA_019776745.2 of Taxus chinensis. Classification (NCBI taxonomy): domain Eukaryota; kingdom Viridiplantae; phylum Streptophyta; class Pinopsida; order Cupressales; family Taxaceae; genus Taxus; species Taxus chinensis. The sequence continues at coordinate 17,217,342 of CM034147.1, forward strand.
TAACTCCACGGTGGATGAGGGAAAGGTAGGTCACCATTTATAGTTGAATACATTCTCCCACTTTATTTCTAATTTGACATCCACTTCCTTACTCACTCATGTAGATGAGGTTAGTAAGCTATGACATGAGAATTTTGGCCATCTTAACTATCATTACCTTGAATAATTGAGCCAAAACAAAATGGTCCACGGGTTACCCCACATCAATTTTTCTAAGGGTATTTATGAGGGTTGTTCCCTCGGAAAGCATCTAGAAGAAATGTTTGGGTAAGGAAAATACTAGAGAGCTACTTATCCTTTGGAGATTTTTCATAGTGACATTTCTAGCCCTTTCCCATATCATTTGTTTATTAGAGATATTTATATATCTACTTTCATTGATGATTTTTCACGTTATAATTGGGTGTATTTTCTTAAGCTAAAGCATGAAGTTTTCGATACCTTTTGAGACTTTAAGGATCTTACTGACAAACAAGCTGCAAGGTCTATCAAAGTTCTTCAAACCAAAATGGAGGTGAGTATGTGAGAAATACGTTCAAATATTTTTGTTCCTCCGAAGGGATTTCTTTATAGCTTATAATTTCTTACAACCCTTCATAAAATGGAGTTGCAGAAAGAAATAACTAAATGCTTAAGGAGATGGCCACTTGTATGGTTCACTCGAAATCCCTTCCTCCGCAGTATTAGGATGAAGTAATGAACTACACTTTCTACATTTATAATATTGTTGCACACAAGTCTGTAAGAGGGATGACATCTTTTAAAATGGTTTGGATGTAAACCTAATGTCAAGCACTTATGCATCTTCATATCTAATTTTATGGTCTATATTCCCAATAAGAAATGAAAGGATTTAGAACCACATTCCAAAAATTATAATTTTGTAGGGTATTCTGATGGCATGAAGGGGTATATATTTTTGAACCCTACTACTCATAATATTTATATTGAGAGAAGTATGAAATTTGATGAGTCATATTTGAATTCTACTTCTCCACCCTCTAAGGTTCTTTTGCCATCCAATTATGATTCTAATTATTTGGATGATGATGTTGTTGAGAATTTTCCTCCTCTTGATCTTCCTGATCCTCCCACTCCTCCCAACCCTCATGCTTTGTAGTCTTCCAATTTTGAAAGTAGTTATGATGAGGAAATTGTTCCTTATAACTGGAGTGAAGAGTATTTAGATTATGAGGTTGATCCTCCTAGTCCTCACTGGGCTAGGAAGAATTTACAAAGTACTAGACAATGGATTTGAGATCCTTCATATGAGAGATGTACTCACATATATTTCATTGGATCCCACTCCCTTTTTAGCTTTGCTTCTGACCCTCAGTTTTTCTAAGAGGATTCTGGGATTCCTAAGTGGGATTCTACCATAGATGGGGAGTATTCCTCACTCATGAAGAATAATACTTGAGATCTCACCCCTCTTCTGAAAGGAAGAAAAAAAATTCGTTGTAAGTGGGTGTACCGCACAAAGTATGGCACTGATGGAGAAGTACATAATTATAAACCACACCTTATAGCTAAGGTTTTCTCCCAAGTACCTGGGGTTGATTACATGGAAACCTTTTCTCTGATTGAAAATCTGAATTTAATTCAACTCACCCTTGCCATCGCTTCTGCAAACAGATGGGAATTCCACTAGATGGATGTTAAGAGTGTCTTCCTTCATGGGGACCTAGAGGAAGATATCTGCATGGAACAACCCTTGGGTTATATCCATGATCCCTCCCTCATTTTCAAGTTAAATAAGTATATCTACATCCTTAAACAATCCCCTCGAGCTTGGTATGCCAAGATGAACTCCTTTCTAATCACATCATGGTTCACTTGGTGTCCTCTAATCTAAATGTTTACATTTTATGGCAGGATGACTCCATGCTCATCCTCATTTTGTATGTTGATGACTTGTTGATAACAAGAAAATATTCCTCTATCATCGAATTTGGGAAGATCACCTTGGCCAATAATTTCTCCATGTCTAACTTAAGGTTGCTTCATTACTTTTTCGGGATCCAGATTTCACAATATGGCTCTAGAATTGTGATTTTACAGCCTAAGTACTCCCTTTATTTTCTAGCTCAATTTAACATGTCTGATTGTAAGCATTCTCCTACTACTTTCCTTTTCAGGGTTAAGTTGGTTTCTGATTCCTCTAATCCCTTGGTTGATGGTACCCTTTATCGACATTTGGTTGGGATCTTGATTTACGTGACTCACACTCAACTAGATTTAGTATATGTTGTAGGCATCATGTCTAGATTTAAACAGGAGCCTCATGAGTTGCATTGGAAAGAAGTGAAGTAGATCCTTCACTATGTTCATGACACTCAAACTTATGGCATTCACTATTTAGGAGGGATGGAGATTGAATTGATTTGATATACATAATATGATTGGTCCAAGGATTTAGATCATCATAAATCTACCTCATGCAACAATTTCTCTCTTGGTTTAGTTCCTTTTAGTTGGTCTAGCAGGAATCAGAATGTAATTTCCATATCATCTACAAAGGAAGAGTACATAGGAGTGATTAATGCTATAATGAAAGGTGTTTGGTTATAGGGTGTGTTGATAGAGTTTGCTATTCAATTTCAATGGCCTACCATTATCTACTGTTACAACATGAGCACCATCTCAAGTTTCCAAAAATATGTTCAACATCAGTATATTAAGCACATTGAGATCCACATGCACTTCATTTGGGAGATGATACATGAAGACATCATCGAATTGCAGTATTGTCAAATTTCTGATCAGGTTGTAGAAATTTTCACCAAGCCCTTCATTGAGGTGAATTTTCTTCAATTACGTTCTCTTCTTAGGGTGAAGTTTTTTGCAGCCACCCATTATTTTTGGGATTTCTAATCTTCTTGTCCTTTTCTAAGAAGATGTTGTTTATACATGGGTACCTTATTAGTCCTTTAGGTTTTGGGCCCCATTGAAACATCTATCATAGTTGTCTAGGTAGTTCTATTTTTGTTCTTGCTTGTCACGACCTCTATCTCAACTTTGATGAAGGGGGGTTTTGGTTTGTGTGAATTACATCATCATCACTCAAGGTATTTTCCACATCACGTGGTGGTTCATCTTGCTAAGTGAGATCATAGGTCTTAGGAGTTATATGACACATGGAAAATTTTGTCACAAAATATTTCATTTTCATATGTGTCAGTGGCATCATAAGAGTTACTATTAGTGCAAATCAACAACACCCCCTAAATGACCTTTAGATATGCAACTAAGAATTGGGTCATTTAGTGTGATTGCACAGCATGAAATCTTTTCTCCAAGTGTGGGACTTGTAAAAATGGGGAAAAAATCTCCATATTAAAGGTTGATTCCTCTACTCCTTTGATCAGATGTATGCATGAAATTTGTAGAGGTTTAACTCAAAATCCTACTCTAATTATACCAAGGAGACAAGGATAGAAGAGAGAAAAGAAGATAAACTAAACTAACAAGGTGATACACCAAAGGAGTGGTGAACATCTATTCTTGTAAATTGACACAGATTATAAAAATGCAACACAAATCATGCACAACTTGCTAAAATTATAATGAAGGATCAAGATAGAGTAAACAACACAAGAAAGGATTGAAAATTCATTCATAGAGCTTGCATTGTCATTTCTATTTTTAAATACAGTGCATTACAAAAACAAGGAGGTAGAAAACATGTTGCAATCCTAAAAGAGGTCTGATGTTCCACAAATTCACTTGCCAACGTGAAGGAGGGAGCCTGCAAATCATAAAAATGTCCAACCCTTTACAAATGAGCCAGAAATGGTTTTTAACAATGAAAACCCGAGTTGAGGAAAGAGAAACATGGGAAAATGAAATGAATGATCCAACCACTAACCAAATCCATAAAAATAGCATGGGTAACCTTAAAAGTTCATTCCCTAAGATTTTCAACCATGTTGGAGAAGAATGAAAAGTATACATTAAAAATGGTGGTTGAATGTCAGTTCTGCTCTTTTCCCCATACCAGAGGCATTTTCTCATATTTATCTCATTAAAATCTGCCAAAAAACAAAATTGAAGACTCTATTGTGTAAATGAATTCAATAGCTTTCCAATGACACAAAAATTGAGAAAAACTGAGCTCTGGATCGAAAGATATGCCCCTCTGAAGATTTAGGGAAAAACAGGGGCAAAAATCGGGTCAGCAGGCTGAAACCTAAAATTTTTCCCCTATTTTGAATTTGGGAAAAATTCCCCAAAAATCTCTATGCCCCACCACTTTTCTGCCACATGGCACATCCTTATTCATCGCAAGCCTCAAATGGCCATTCTACACTTTTTTGAATTTCAGAAAAAAATCCTCTGCACCCTGCTACTTCACTGCCACGTGTCACCCTCCTATTCGCTCAGGCGTACGCTCCAAACTTTTCCTTTATCATTTCCGATCACTTTGGAAAAATGGCCAAATTCTCCCCATGCCCCATACCTCCGCCGAGAACAAGACACGCATCATCTTTCTATTGGTCCACGGGCCATTGCAATTTTGTTTTCCTCTTCCGCGTGGGCTTTCGGGCCAAGATTTTTCTTTGCACCCTTTGACTATTTTGGTAAAAATCCAAAAATCATTCCACCCCTCCAACACTTTCCAACCTTATGGACACATGGCATCCTCCCATTGGTTTGCGGGGCTCCAGGCCAAAAATTTTCTTTGCGCCTCCATTGAGAATAGGACAAGCGTCATCTTCCTATTAGTCCGCTGGCTATTACAATTTTGTTTTCCTCCTCCGCACGGGCTTTCGAGACAAGATTTTTCTTTGTGCCTTTTGACTGTTTTGACAAAAATCCAAAAATAACTTCACCCCTCTAACTCCTGCCAGCCTTATGGACACATGGTAGCCTCCCATTGGTTCGCGGAGCTTTGGGCCAAAAATTTTCTTTGCGCCTCCACCAAGCCCTTTGGAAAATTTTCTAACTTACCGCCGCTAACCCACCATTCCTCTGCCACGTGGCGCTTCCCCATTAGTTGCAAACCTTCCTAGGGAAAATTTCCCTCAAAAACTCCACTAAGCCATAACTTGCAAAATACAAGGAGTTAGAAGGAAAATTTTACCTTTTTGAAAAGGTGAGAAAATTCTCTATCTGATGAAGCCATTTCTAGATAATTTTGAGTGCCTGAAAAGTGAAAAAAAATTGACTGAGATGCAAGGAAGGAGGTAATGAAAGAAAGTTAGTCAAAATAAGCAAGGGGCTTATTTTGGATAATAATTTTAGTGACTAAGAGGGGTCATCTGCCTGTTGGATGAAGTGACTAGCTACCTGAAGCAATCCATTGGGCATGGAGTCATCACTTTAACTACTTGGTACTCTCAACTCATTAGAAAATTTCTAGGAAGAAGATTGTGAGAATAGAACATCACTTGATCTAGAACATGGCCTATAAAATGCATCCTTGGGACAGCAAGCTTGTGCTAAAGCACTTAGGGAAATGTAAAACTAAGCTACAACAAAACAATGTGCACAAGCACTTGGAGGAATGAAAATCTAAGCTAGTATGTACAAGGTGAGGAGTTTCCCTTCTCGTAGCAATGCTTTAGATGGATTCCATTAACTGGAATCTGTAGTTCTTCACCATCCAATGTAGACAACTGGAAGGCATTGTTGTTCTTACATTTTGTGACCATGTATAGGCCACTCCAAATGGCATAAAACTTTGAATGCCTTCCTGACTTTGTTTGGTCTGCATCCCATTTCAACACTAATCTCCAACTTGGAAGGTTCTAGCCTTAACTTTCCTATCAAAGGTTCTCTTGATCAAGGCTTGGTCCTTCTCCATTGTTTGGGTTGCATGCTCTTTGATTTCTTGGAGTTCCATCAATTCTACATATCTAACCTCCATGGGTTCAAACTCCATAAATTACAATTGCTTCATGAGTTCCAACGTTGGCAACTCAAGTGACATAGGAAAGATTGCCTCTCTTCCATAAACAAGTCTGAATGGAGAGTTACCGGTGGATCTCTTGGGAGTTATCCTATCAGCCCACAAGGCTGATTTAAGTCTAGTGTGCCAAGTCCTCTGATTTTCATCAAGAGTCCTCTTGATGATCTTTAATAGGTTCTGTTATCCAAAATAGGCCCCCTGCTCATTTTTTGTGGCTATATCCTTTCATCCTTCCCTCTCTTGTGCCTCAGTCATATTTTTTTTTTAATTTTCAGGCAATCAAAATTTCTGGAAATGACACTATTGGATATAGCTCTCTCTCAGCTTTCCAGAAAGGTAAAGTTTTCCTCCTAACTCCCTGTATTTTTGAAGTTATGGCTCGGCAGAGTTTTTGTGGGAAATTTTCCCCATCAAGGCCCACAGCCAATGAGATGCCATGCCATGTGTCCAGGGAAGTGGCAGGGGTCGGAGAAAAACTTGGGTTTTTTTACCAAGTGTTCGGCAAAAGTTTTCAAAGAGGGAAATATTTTCCCTGTAGGCCCGTGGTCCAATCAGAATAACGCCACGTGTCCAAAGGGGAGTTATTTGCAAAAATTTCTAAGTGTTGGCGCAAGGAGAATTTCGAGAGGAAGGCCCGCATCCAATCATGTTGTGCCACGTGTCCATGGGCACTCGAGAAGGTGGAGCGCGGCAAGCGATTGGGATTTTTTCCCAAAAGAATTTCAAAAGGTGAAAATGTTCCCCAAGGGCCCGCAACTAATGGGACCACGCCACGTGTCCTGGAGTGGCAGAGCAAGGGGAGAATTTGGGAAATTTTCCCAAGGAGAAAATAAAGGAAAATTTAGAGAAGAAATCCCGCGCCCCTTTATGCGAGCCAATGGAATCTCGCCATGTGTCCAGGTGGCGCTGAAACTTAAGGAAAGCCCGCATGAAAAATTAGAAGGGGAAAACCCACACCCAATGGGGTTTTGACACATGTCCAGGTTAAAAAATTATCAAATGGCCCATGGAAAATTTAGGAAGGACAGGACCGCGTCCAATCAGCGTGTGCCACGTGTCCTCAGCTCACCGGCCCGGCGGGGAATTTCAGGAAAATTTTCCAAAGGTGAAAATGAAGGAAAATGAAGCAGGATGGGCCCGCAGCCAATAAAAATGTGCCACGTGGAACCTGGAAAGGCGGAGTGCAAGGAAATTTTGGAAAATTTTCCAAATGACCAAAAAGGTAAAAAATTCAAATTTTTTGCCCACCGACTTGATTTGGCCCTATTTTGCCCTAAAATTTCAAATGGCCATATCTTTCGATCCAGAGCTCGGTTTTTCACGTTCTTGATATCAATGGAAAGCTGGTGAAATTATCTACAAGATTTTGAGGTCATTTTTTCATTTTGATGAAGTTTGGAGAGAGAAAATTGAAAAAAACCTCTGGCATGTGGTCATGGACAGAAATGACGTTTCAACCACCTTTTTTAATGAATAATGGCTCGCATTCTCTCCCAGCATGGCTAAAAATGTCAGGGAATGGGTCTGTAAGGATGCCCATACTATTTTGAATGTGTTTTGGTCAATGGTTGAATCTCTTCCATGTTTTCCCACGTTTCTCTCTCCTGGGCTCATCCCTTGCACTGTAAAAGCCAGTTTTGGCTCATTTTCAAAGGGTTGAACATTTTTTGTGTATTGCAGGTCCCCTTTCTCACCTTGGAAGTGATTTTGGTGGAATATCAGACCTTTTCTAAGAGTTGCAACTCATTTTTTCCTCTTAGGTGTTGTAATGCAAGTGATTTTGATGTTAAAATAACAATACAGGCCCTGTGATTAATTTTCCATCCTCTGCTGGTGTTGTTTGACTAATTTTTGATTCCTCATTACAGTTATCAGTTTGTGCATGTTGTTTTGTTGCATTTTATGAATTGTGTCAATCTGTAGAAGTGAGAAATTCTCACCACTCCTTTAGTGCATCACCTATTAGCATTAGTTTTAGCTTTTTTGCATTCTCTATCTCTGTCTCCTTTGGAATTTAGGGTAGGGTTAGGAATATAGACCTCTGCAACTTGTAAGTGATAAATCTGACCAGAGGAATTGAGGAACCAACCTCTAAACTAGAGATTCCTTTCTCATTTTGCAAGTCCCACACTTGGGGAAAGGATTCAATGTTGTGCAATCACACTGGATGCTTAGTATGATCAAACTAGAAATCTGATCAACATCCAGGGGTGCTGCTAATTTGCAACAATAGTTTTGGCATGCCCGGTGGGACCTTAGAAGTCTTCATCTTCATTGCAACAAAATTGATGTGCATTTGTTGCAAGTTTCTTACTTTAAAAGAGCTATAAATTACACATCTGGCAACTCCAAGGAAGAAGAATCAGCTGGTTTTAGCAGTGCAGACCTGAAAACTCATGAGAAGAATCACTACAAGGTCAAGAGCTAGAGAGGAAGAGGTGTTGTTTGAATATCTGTAGTTATCTCCAAGAAGAAGGAAAAGTGGGAGGAGAATCCAAAGGTCTCCATCTCCACCAAACAAAACTCTCTCAACTCCTCCACCTGGTAGGCCTTTCATTCAATCAACAAGGGTTCTAAGGCCAATCAGAATGGCACAAAACAACCCCTATGTCAATTTCACTAGCAGCAGCCCACTTGCTCTCAATGCACAAAATCCAATTCTAGTTGCAGCATTAAAGAACATTCCATACTTCACTGGAGAAAATCAGACCTCACCTGGTGATCATGTCAAGGATATTGCTAACATTTGTGCAATCCATGAGATCAATGAGATGCAAGTTGTTGTCAAATTGCTGGCATCTTCATTCAAAGGGAAAGCTTTGCAATGGTTCAGGAGCCTTGCCTCAGGTTCTATTCAAAATTGGAATCAGCTATGTATAGCCCTCCATGAGCAGTTTGGGGAAAAGGGAGACAACTTGTCCCTTTTGGAACAGCTGACAACCATCAAGAGAGCTCCCAATGAGCAGCTGACTAATTTTAATTTCAGATTTCAAAGGACTTAGGAGAGAATTCCAGTGGCAGTCAGGCCAACAACAGAAGGTGCTTTCCTTTATTACCTTAAAGCTTTAAATTTTGATATTTCTATGTTAATTCAATCCATGGGAGGCACAACTATTCCCATTGCTTATAGCATTGCCATTAGAGCTGAAAATTGTTTGATCCAAGCTGGCAAGCTGGCTCCTAGACCTCCAATGCCATTGTTTCCAAGTTTAGAGAGCCCAAATACTAATCAAATGCCTAATTTAGCTCCTATTCCCACTCCTAGAAATCAGAATTCGAATGAAGCTTCTACTTCATCTTCTAGTGCCCCAAATGAACTTCAAGAAGTCATGAAGCAGCTGCAAAATCTAGGCAATGAGCTGGTTAAACTCAAGAGGCAGCAAGCCCAAAGTTTTAGACCTTCTTTCCAGCCCCAAGCTCAGCCTAACAGGCAGCCATATCAACCTCATAGACCACCCAATCCAGCTGCAAATCTAAATCAAGCAAGGCCTCCTGCCAACAGACCATTTTAGCCCTATAATCCCAATGCTACATCTGCATCTAAAGCATTAGTGCCAGTACAAAACAATATAGCTCAAGAGTATGATTGGTGTTTCCCATGCAATGAACCTCATAACCAATCCATGTGCTTCAATGGTGCCTTGAATCAAGCATTAATGGTGACAACAACTGGTGTGGAGGGTGAAGGTAGTCAAGGAAATAACCAACAACAAGAAACATTCCAGCAGCAGTCAGCTCCAAATGATACCACACTTGTAAACTGGCAGGCAGAAGATTTTTGTGGCATGAACCAGATAGTTTCCCAAAGTGTTGCATCCAACACAATGTCAAAGAGGAGAAATTTGGGTGAAGAACAACCATTAGCTCCAAGCAATCCATAACCTTCTGTCACTCCACAAACTATTGGCAAGCAAAATGCAATCCCAAGCACACAAGGATTGCCTAAAACAGTTCCTAGGCCAGCCCAAATGCCAGTTGCTGCTGCCCATGCACAAGGAATGAATGTGCAGGCCAAGGGACAGCAAAGGGAGACTTCATCTCCATTCAATATCATTGATCAGATGAAGAAGACAAATGTAAACATATCAATGTGGGAATCACTATCTATCCAAGGCCAAAGAGATTTGCTACAAGCTGCCATGAAGGACTGGTCAACTTCAAATCAGCAAGTCCAAATGCAAGAGAAGGTGCTCACAAATGCTGCCCAGCCTGAGGGGAATCATGGAGGACAACAAGGTAAGATGTTGAAGCCCCCTCCATTCTATGTTTCATTGATCATTGGGAACCAATTAGTACACAATTGCATGATTGATTCCGGGGCAAGTAGTTCAGTAATGCCCAAACAAATAGCTGATCAGTTGGGAATTCAGTATGAAACCATATCCAAAGGGGTGGTACAATTGGATGGGACAGTAGTAACAACAGTTGGAGTGATTAAAAACTTGAGTCTTACTTTGCATGCCTGTCCCAATGTGGTTGTTTTGCAAGATGTCTCAGTAATAGACCTTCCACCACTCTTTGCCCTATGTTTGTCAAGGGATTTCATAGCTAAGATTGGAGGTTACTTATCTTCTGATTGGTCACACATGTTGTTCAGAACAAGATATGGAACCAAAGCCACAATCAGGTCTGAACCTATTGCAAACTTTCACATTGAGCCTTACACCCCAAGTCAGATTAATGCCAATTGTTCAGCATTTGATCAAGAAGATCACCCAAGCACTGATGAAGCTGACACCAAGGTTGGAAGTATCCCAGATCTAACCCTTGATGAATGGGCAAACAAGGTGCATGCTTTTGATCCTTATCAAGAAATAGAAGAATCTGAGTTAGGAGTCTATTGCATGCATGAAGAAAATCAGCCTATTCCTAGCATCACCAAGCCAGACCACAAGGATGAAAATGAGGTATGGCAGTTGTTTTTTGATGGATCAAGGAGTAGACAAGGTGCAAGTGGGAGCCATGCTGGTTTCACCTCAAGGAGTTAAGTATTATTCAGCTTTTATATTTCAGTTTGCATGCTCTAATAACACTGCTGAATATGAAGCTTTGGTGCAAGGACTGCATTGGTCAATCAAGAGAGGAATAAAGAACTTGCAAGTCTTTGGTGACAGTGAGTTGATTGTCAACCAAGTTAAGGGGCAGCATGCTACCAAGAATGATCTACTCAAATGCTACAAGAACAGGGTATGGGACCTCATTGAATATTTTGAGAGCTTTAGCATAAAATCCATTCCTAGAAAAGAGAACCAAGCTGCTGACAGGCTTGCAGCAGTTGGGGCAGCTTTTGACGTTGTTGAAAGCATTCAAAAGGACAAGGTACAGCCAAACATCCATGTGATTGTGAGGCCTTCAGTGCCAGATAACAATGTAAGTTGGCAAGTGTTTGAAAATGACGATCAAATCATCCATTTCTTGTAAGAAGAGGCTGAGTTTTCAGGTAAAAATCAAGAAAAGTTGGAGCAACAGTATGGTGACCAAGTGGTACAGCTGAGAACCAAAAAACTACCAAAGGGACTTATTACTTTGGAGTCCATTTTCAATCCCAATGATCAGTTTAGGAAGGAGAAAGCAAACATCCAAGTGAAGGGAGAAGATTCAGTGTCCATCTTGTTAGAAGAAGGCAAATCAATCCAAATTGGTAAGATGACAACTGAACAAGAAAGGTATGAGTTCATACAGCTTTGTCAAGAATTCCCTGATGTGTTTGCTTGGAGCTATGAAGATTTGAAAGGTTTCAATCCTGAGTTAGCTCAACACACCATTGAATTGGATCCAAATACTAAACCCATCAGGCAAAAACAAAGGCCAGTCAATCCACACATGGAGCCTCTCATGAGGAAAGAATTGAATAAGTTGATAGAATCAAGAATCATATTCCCTATCAAGCATTCTAGTTGGGTTGCCAACTTGGTTCCAGTCAGAAAGAAGAGTGGGGAAATCAGATTGTGTGTTGACTTCAGAGATTTGAATAGAGCATCTCTCAAGGATCATTACCCACTACCTTCCATGGAGCAGATTTTACAAGTTGTTGCTGGCTCTGAAAGGTTTTCACTACTTGATGGCTATTCAGGGTACAATCAGATTATGGTGAAGGAAGAAGATCAGTTCAAGACAGCCTTTACAACCAAATGGGGAACTTATGCATACAGGAAAATGCCATTTGGGCTGTCCAACGCTGGAGCTACCTTCCAAAGAGCAATGGACATGGCGTTCAAAGGTTTGATTAACAACATAGTGCTGATATATCTTGATGATATCACTATTTTTTCAAAAAATACAGCAGACCACCTCTCTCATTTGAGACAAGTGTTCCAAAGGTGCAGAAGATTTGGAGTCTCCTTGAATCCTAAAAAATGTATTTTCTTAGCCCATGAAGGAAAGCTCCTTGGTCACATTGTCTCCAAAGAAGGATTAGCAATTGATCCAGAAAGAGTTGAAGCCATAAGAGCACTACCATTGCCAAGCCACAAGAAGGCCCTTCAAAGTTTCTTGGGGAGAATAAATTTTGTTCGGAGGTTTATCCCAATTTTGTAGCCCTAGTCAAGCCTATCACCAAGATGTTAAAGAAAAACATGGATTTCAAATGGGCAGCAGAAGGCAAGGAGAGTTTTGAAGCAATCAAAGAAGCCATCTCTCAAGCCCCAACTCTCATCAACCCTGATTTCTCCAAGGATTTCATCCTCTATGCGTTTGGAGGTGATGATACTATTTCTGCAATCTTGGTACGGCAGAACAAGGACAATGATGAGCATCCAATTACTTTCTTCAGCCAGAGCCTGGAGGACTATGAGGTGAGATATTCTTTCATTGAGAAGCATGTTCTTGCAGTAATCAGAAGCTTGAAGAAATTCAAGCATTTAGTCTCAAACAACAAGGTTCAATTGTTGGTTTCTCATGCGGGAGTTAAAGACTTCCTCCTCAATAAAGACTTGAATGAAAAGAGAGCAGGTTGGATTACTCGTGTCATGGAGTATGACATAGAGATCAAGGTCACCAAGTTGGTCAGAGGAAAAGGATTGTGTGAGCAGTTGATTTAAAGAAAACAAGAGGAAACATGTAATGAGAAAGAGACTGTTTTGGCGTTGCAAGACAACCATGAGCAAGAAAGCACTCAAGAGGAAAATAATGGTGTCCCCATTCCTTGCTGGACCCAGACATAATGCACTTCCTAAGCACAGGCCTATGCCCTCCAGAGATGAACAAGACCCAAAGAAGACACTTCAGATTGCAGGCTGTCCCATATGCCCTTGTTGATGGTGTTTTGTTCAAAAGAGATGTGAATGGAGTACTGCTGAGATGCATTGGTACAAATCAGATTCATAGGGTGTTGGAAGAGTTCCATGGTGGACCAGCTGGTGGTCATTTTGCACCAAGAGTGACAGCTCTAAAGATCATGAGGGCTGGCTATTATTGGCCCAAGATTTTCAATGATTGTTATGCATGGATCAAGAGGTGCAAGAATTGTGCATTCTTCACAGGTAAAGAGAGGCTAGCTGCCCTTCCATTGCATCCAATTTCAGTTGACCAGCCATTCATGCAATGGGGTTTAGACTTCATTGGAGTCATTAATCCCAATTCAAGCCAAGGGCACAAGTGGATTTTAACAGCCACAGATTACTTCACTAAGTGGACTGAAGCAGTAGCACTCAAGGAAGCAAATGAATCTAGCATCCTAGACTTCTATGAGGGAATAACAACCAGATTTGGTGTACCTGCTACAATAATATCAGATAATGCATTGGCATTCATCGGGTCCAAGGTGACTGAATGGGCTGTCAAGAACGGGATCTACCTAAGTACTTCATCAAACTATTACCCCCAGGGTAATGGCCAGGTTGAATCTACAAACAAGAACTTGTTGAGGATCATTAAGAGGACTCTTGATGAAAATCAGAGGTCTTGGCATACTAAATTGAAATCAGCCTTGTGGGCTGATAGGATAACTCCTAAGAGATCTACAGGTAACTCTCCATTCAAGCTTGTTTATGGGAGAGAGGCAATTTTACCCATGTCACTTGAGTTGCCAACATTGGAACTCATGAAACAGTTGGAGTTGTTGGAGTTTGAACCCATGGAAGTCAGATATGCAGAATTGATGGAGCTCCAAGAAATCAGAAATCAGGCATCCCAAGCAATGGAGAAGGATCAGGCTTTGATAAAGAAGACCTTTGATAGAAAGGCCAAGAATAGATCCTTCCAAGTTGGAGATCTAGTGCTAAAATGGGATGCAGATAGAGAAAAACCAGGGGAGGCATTCAAAATTTGATGCCATTTGGAGTGGCCCATACATGGTCACAAAGTGTAAGGACAACAATGCCTTCCAATTGTCTTCATTGGATGGTGAAGAACTGCAGATTCCAGTCAATGGAATCCATCTAAAGCATTGCTACTAAAGGGAAATTCTCCACCTTGTAAATATTAGCTTAGGTTTTCATTCCTCCAAGTGCTTGTGCACATTGTTCTGCTGTAGGTTAGTTTTCTTTCCCTAAGTGCTTTGGCACAAGCTTGCTATTCCTGGGAATGTGTTTGCAGGCCTTGCTCCATCAGGTGATATTCCATCTTCCTCCTTGCAGTGTTCTAGTCAGTTGGGGTATCAAATAGAGAATTCAATGACTCCATGCCCAATGGATTGCTTCAGGCAACTGGTAATTTCATCCAGCAGGTAGATGACCCCTCTGAGTTGCCAAAATTGTTATCCAAAATATGCCCCCTGCTCATTTTTTGTGGCTAACTCCTTTCATCCTTCCCTCTCTTGTGCCTCAGTCATAATTTTTTGATTTTCAGGCACTCAAAACTTTCTGGAAATGACACTATTGGATAGAGCTCTCTCTCAGCTTTCCAGAAAGGTAAAGTTTTCCTCCTAACTCCCTGTATTTTTGAAGTTATGGCTCGGCGGAGTTTTTGTGGGAAATTTTCCCCTAGGAGGCCCGCAGCCAATGAGATGATGCCACGTGTCCAGGGAAGTGGTGGGGGTCGGAGGAGAACTTGGTTTTTTACCAAGTGTTTTGGCAAAGTTTTCAAGAGGAAATATTTTCCCGTAGGCCCGCCGACGAATCAGGTAACGCCACGTGTCCAAAGGGGAGTTATTTGCAAAATTTTCTAAGTGTTGGCACAAGAAGAATTTTGGGAGGAAGGACCCACATCCAATCAAAATGTGCCACGTGTCCTATGGAGCATTTTTGGCTAAGTGTTTCGCCAAACTTCAATGAAGAAAGTTTAGGCCAATTATATCTTGCCACGTCACCGGAGCCTGGAGGAGCGCAGCAGGCGATTGGGATTTTTTCCCAAAAGAATTTCAAAAGGTGAAAATGTTCCCCAAGGGCCCGCAACTAATGGGACCATGCCACGTGTCCTGGAGTGGCGGAGCAAGGGGAGAATTTGGGAAATTTTCCCAAGGAGAAAATAAAGGAAAATTTAGAGAAGAAAGCCAGCCCCCCTTTATGCGAGCCAATGGAATCTCGCCACGTGTCCAGGTGGCACCGAAACTTAAGGAAAGCCCGCATGAAAAATTAGAAGGGGAAAACCCGCACCCAATGGGGTTTTGACACGTGTCCAGGTTAAAAAATTATCAAATGGCCCATGGAAAATTTAGGAAGGACAGGCCCGCGTCCAATCAGCACGTGCCACGTGTCCTCAGCTCACCGGCCCGACGGGGAATTTTGGGAAAATTTTCCAAAGGTGAAAACAAAGGAAAATGAAGCAGGATTGGCCCGCGGCCAATAAAAACATGCCACATGGCACCTGGAAAGGTGGAGTGTGGGGAAATTTTGGAAAATTTTCCAAATGACCAAAAAGGTAAAAAATTCAAATTTTTTGCCCGCCGACCCGATTTGGCCCTGTTTTTCCCTAAAATTTCAAATGGCCATATCTTTCGATCCAGAGCTCAGTTTTTCACGTTCTTGATATCAATGGAAAGATGGTGAAATTATCTACAAGATTCTAGGGTCATTTTTGCATTTTGATGAAGTTTGGAGAGAGAAAATTGAAAAATTCCTCTGGCACGTGGTCATGGACAGAAATGATTTTTCAACCACCGTTTTTAATGAAGAATGGCTCGCATTCTCTCCCAACATGGCTAAAAATGTCAAGGAATGGGTCTGTAAGGAAGCCCATGCTGTTTTGAATGTGTTTTGGTCAATGGTTGAATCCCTTCCATGTTTTCCCGCGTTTCTCTCTCCTGGGCTTGTCCCTTGCACTGTAAAAGCCAGTTTTGGCTCATTTTCAAAGGGTTGAACATTTTTTGTGTATTGCAGGTCCCCTTTCTCACCTTGGAAGTGATTTTGGTGGAATATCAGACCTTTTCTAAGAATTAAACTCATTTTTGCCTCTCAGGTGTTGTAATGCAAGTGATTTTGATGTTAAAATAACAATACAGGCCTTGTGATTAATTTTCCATCCTCTGCTGGTGTTGTTTGACTAATTTCTGATTCTTCATTACAGTTATCAGTTTGTGCATGTTGTTTTGTTTCATTTTATGAATTGTGTCAATCTGCATAAGTGAGAAATGCTCACCACTCCTTTGGTGCATCACCTATTAGCATTAGTTTTAGCTTTTTTGCATTCTCTATCTCTGTCTCCTTTGGAATTTAGGGTAGGGTTAGGAATATAGACCTCTGCAACTTGTAAGTGATAAATCTGACTAGAGGAATTGAGGAACCAACCTCTAAACTGGAGATTCCTTTCTCATTTTGTAAGTCCCACACTTGGGGAAAGGATTCAATGTTGTGCAATCACACTGGATGCTTAGTATGATCAAACTAGAAATCTGATCAACATCCAGGGGTGCTGCTGATTTGCAACAACAGGTTCTTGTTGGTAGACTCAGCTTGGCCATTACCTTGAGGGTAATAATTTGATGATGTTCTCAGATAGATCCCATTCTTAATAGCCCATTCAGTTACCTTTGATCCTATGAATTCCAATGCATTATCTGGTATTATAGTGGTAGGTATACCAAATCTGGTTGTTATCCCCTCATAGAAGTTTAGAATGCTAGATTCATTTGCCTCTTTGAGTGCCACCACCTCAGTCCATTTGGTGAAGTAGTCTGTTGCTGTTAGAATCCACTTGTTTCCTTGGCTTGAGTTTGGGTTAATGCTTCCAATGAAGTCCAAACCCCATTGCATGAATGGCTGGTCAACTGAAATTGGGTACAATGGAAGGGCTTCTAATCTTTCCTTTCCTGTGAAGAATGCACATTTTTTACACCTCTTGATCCATGCATAACAATCACTAAACACCTTGGGCCAATAATATCCAGCCTTCATAATCTTGAGGGCTATCACTCTTGGAGAAAAATGACCCCCAGCTAATCCACCATGGAACTCTTCTAACATTCTCTTAATTTGATTTGTCCCAATGCATTTTAACATCACTCCATTTATATCCTTTTTGAACAAGACACCATCAACAAGTACATATGGAATAGCCTAGAATCTAAAGTGTCTTCTCTTGGTTTTGTTCATCTCTAGAGGGCATAGGCCTATTTGTAAGAAGTTCATTATGTCTTGGGTCCAGCAAGGAGTGAGCATGCCACCATTCTCATCTTGAACACCTCTTTTCTCTTGGTTGTCTTGCAATGCCAAAACAACATCCTTCCCATTGCTTTTTTCCATTGATTTTCTCAAGAACAGCTACTCACACAATCCCTTTCCTCAAACCATCTTGGTGACTTTAATCTCAATTTCATCCTCCATGGCATGAGTAATCCACCCTGCACATTTTTTATTTAGGTCTTTGTTGCGGAGGAAGTCCTTAACTCCCACATGAGAAAGCAACAGTTGAACCTTGTTGTTTGAAACTAGATGCTTAAATTTCTTCAAGCTCCTAATCACTGCAAGAACATGATTCTCAATGAAGAAATACCTCACCTCATAATCCTTGAAGCTTTGGCTAAAGAATGTAATTGGCTTCTCTGCATTTTCTTTGTTATGTTATACTAAAATTGGAGAAATTATATCATCACCTCCAAATGCATAAAGGATAAAATCCTTAGAGAAATCTGGGTTAATGAGAGTTGGAGCTTGTGAGATAGCCTCTTTGATTGCCTCAAAGCTTGCTTACCTTCAGTTGTCCATTTCAAAGCCATACTTTTCTTCAACATCATAGTTATTGGCTTGACAAGGGCTGCAAAGTCTAGAATAAGCCTTCGAACAAAAATGATTCTTCCCAAGAAACTTTGAAGGGCCTTCTTATGACTTGGTAATGGCATTGTTTTTATTGCTTCAACCCTCTCTAGATCAATTAATAATCCCTATTTGGAAACAATGTGGCCTAGGAGCTTTCCTTCATGAGCTAGGAAAATACATTTTTGGGATTCAAGGATACCCCAAATCTTCTACATATTTGGAACACTTATCTCAAATGGAAGAGATGATCTGCTACACTTTTAGAAAATACAGTAATATCATCCAGGTATATCAGCACTATTTTTTTGATCGATCCCTTGAACGCCATATCCATTACCCTTTGGAAGGTAGCTCCGGCGTTAGACAACCCAAATGGCATTTTCCTATATGCATAAGTTCCCCATTTAGTGGTGAAGGCTTTTTTGAACTGATCATCCTCCTTTACCATGATTTGATTATACCCTGAATAACCATCTAGCAACGAAAACCTCTCAAAGACAACAATAACTTGCAAAATATACTCCATAGAAGGAAGTGGGTAATGATCCTTGAGGGATGCTCTATTCAAATCTCTAAAGTCTACACACAATTTGATTTCTCCACTCTTACTTCTAAATGAAACCAAGTTTGCAACCCAGCTTGAATGCTTGATGGGGAATATGATACTTGCCTCTATTAACTTATTCAATTCCTTCTTCATGAGAGGCTCCATGTGTTGAGATAGCTTGGGATTGAAACCTCTCAAGTCTTCATAGCTCCAAGAAAATATATCTAAGAACTCTTGACAAAGTTGCATGAACTCATACCTTTCTTGCTTGGTTGCCACTTTACCAATTTGAAGTGATTTGCCTTCTCCCACCAAGATGGGGACTGAATCTTCTCCCTTGACTTGGATGTTCGCTTTCTCCTTCCTAAATTGATCATTAGGATTAAATATGGACTTCAAAGTGACAAGTCCTTTTGGTAGTTTATTGGTTCTCAGTTGTACCACTTGATCACCATACTGTTGTTCTAACTTTTCCTGATTTTCAGCTGAGAACTCAGATTCTTCTTGCAAGAAATTGATGATTTGTTGGTCACTTTCAAACACTTTCCAACTTACATTATTGTCTGGCACTGATGGCCTTACAATCACATGAATGTTTAGTTGCACTTTATCCTCCTTGCTACTTTCCACAACATCAAAGGTTGCTCTAATTGCTATAAGCCTATCAGCAGCTTGGTTTTCTTTCCTAGGGATGAAGTTGATGCTAAAACCTTCAAAATCCTCAATGAGGTCCCACACCCTATTCTTATAACTCTTGAGCAGGTCATTTTTGGTAGCATGTTGTCCTTTAACTTGATTAACAATCAACTCATTGTCACCAAAGACTTGTAAGTTTTTGATACCTCTCTTTCTTGACCAATGCAATCCCTGTATTAAAGCTTCATATTTAACAGTGTTGTTAGAACATGCAAACTGAAATCTAAAAGTTGAATAATACTTAATTCCTTGAGGTGAAACAAGCATAGCTCCCCCCTGCACCTTATCTACTTCTTGATCCATCAAAGAACAACCGCCATACCTCATTGTCAGCTTTATGGTCTGGATTGGTGATGTTAGGAATAGGCTGATTTTCTTCATGCATGCAATAAACTCCTAGTTTAGATTCTTCTATTTTTTTTGTAGGCTTTAAAATCATGTACCTTGCTTTCCCATTCATCAAGATTCAAATATGGGATGCTTCCAAATTTGGTGTCAGCTTCATAGGTGTCTGGATAATCTTTTTGATCAAATGTTGAACAGTTGGCATTGATTAAGCTTGGAGTATGAGGCTCAATGTGAAAGTTTGTAATAGGTTCAGATCTGATTGTGGCCTTAGTTCCATATCTGGTCTAAAACAACATGTGTGACCAATCAGCAGATAAATAGCCTCCAATGTTAGCTTTGAAATCCCTTGACAAACATAGGGCAAAAAGTGGTGGTAAATCTATCATTGAGACATCTTGCAAAACAGTGACATTGGGGCATGCATGCAAAGTGAGGCTAAAATATTTAATTAACCCCACTATTTTCACTACTTTCCCATCCAATTACACCACCCCTTTTCATATGAATTCATATTGGAGACCTAGTTGATCAGCTATTTGCTTGGGCATCACAGAACTACTTGCCCCAAAATCAATCATACAATTATGTACTAGTTTATCCCCAATGATCAATGAAACATAAAATGGAGGGGGATTCAAAACTTTACCTTGTTATCCTCCAAGATTCCCCTCGGGCTGAGCAGCATTTGTGAGTACCTTCTCTTGCATATGAGCTTGCTGATTTGAAGTTGACCAATTCTTCATGGCAGCTTGTAGTAGATCCCTTTGTCCTGGGATGGATAGTGATTCCCACATAGATATATTCACATTTGTCTTCTTAATTTGTTCAATGATGCTAAATGGGGATGAAACATCTCTTTGTTTCCCCTTAGCCTGCACACTCTTTTCTTGTATATGGGCTGTAACAGATAGCATTTGAACTGGTCTATAAGGTGGCTTGGGCTATCCTTGCACATTTGGAACTGCATTTTTCTTGCCACCACTTTTTGGAGTGGTGAAAGGTTGTGGATCACCTGGAGCTAATGATTTCCCTTCACCAATATTCCCCTTCTTTGACTATGTGTTAGCTGCTACATTCTGAGAAATTGTTTGATTCATACCACAAAAATCTTCAGCCTGCCAGTTCACAAGTGTAGTCTCATTTGGAGTTGTATTTTGCTAAGATGTTCCTTGTTGTTGGTTTGTTTCTTGACTCACCTCACTCTCTACGCTAGTTGTTGTCACCATCAAATATTGGTTCAAAGCACCATTGAAGCACATGGACTGGTTGTGAGGTTCATTACATGGGAAACACTAATCATAATCTTGAGCTATATTATTTTGCACTGGCACTAAGGCCTTAGAGGTAGATGCAACATTGGGGTTATAGGGCTAAAATGGTCTATTGGTAGGAGGCCTTACTTGATTTTGATTTGTAGCTAGATTGGATGGCCTATTAGGATGATATGGTTTCCTATTAAGCTAAGTTTGAGACTGGTAAGAAGGTATAAAACTTTGGGCTTGCTACCTCTTGAGTGTGACCAACTCATTGCCTACATTTTGTAATTGTTTCATGACTTCTTGAAGTTCATTTGAGGCACTAGAGGATGAAGTAGAAGTTTCATTTGAACTCTAATTTCTAGGAGTGGGAATAGGAGCTAAAGTAGGTTCTTGACTAGTACTTGGGCTTTCCATGTTTGGATATAAGGGCATGGGAGGCCTAGGCACAAATTTACCAGCTTGGATCAAATAATTCTCAGCCCTAATGGAAATGCTATAAGCTGTAGGTATATTTGCACCTCCCATGGATTGAATTAACATAGAAATATTAGAATTTAAAGCTTTGAGATAGTATAAGAAACACCTTTAGCTGTTGGCATTATTGTCACTGGAATTCTATCCCATGTCCTTTGAAATTTGAAATTGAAGTCTGTCAGCTGCTCATTGGGATCTCTCTTGATAGTTGTTAGTTGTTCCAATAAAGACAAGTTATCTCCCTTTTCTCTAAATTGCTCATGGAGAGCTATGCGCAACTAGTTCCAATTTTGGATAGAGCCTAACCTAAGGCTCCTAAACCATTACAAGGCTTTCCCTTTGAATGAAGATGCCAAAAATTTGACAGCAATTTACATCTCAACAATCTCATGGATTACACAAACTTTAGCAATGTCTTTGACATGATCACCAGGTGTGGTCTGATTTTCCCTAGTAATATATGGGATGTTCTTAAATGCTGCAACTGAAACTGGGTTTTGTTTATTGAGAGCAAGTGGGATGATACCAGTGAAGTTGACATAAGGGTTGTGTTGTGCCATTCTGATTGGCCGGAGAACCCTTGTTGATTGGGTGAAAGGTCTACCAAGTGGAGGAGTTGATAGAGTTTTGTTTGGTGGAGATGGAGACCTTTGAATTATTCTTCCCCTCTCTCTTCTTCCTAGCGATAACTACAGATACTCAGACAATCCCTCTTCTTTGGCCCTTGACCTTGTTTGGATCCTTCTCATGAATATTCAAAATCAGACTGCTGAAACTAGTTCATTTTATCTCTTTGGAGTCGTCAAATGTGAAAATTAGGGCTCTTTTAAGTAAGAAACTTACAAAAAATGCACATCAACTTTGTTGTAATGAAGACGAAGACCTCTAAGGTCCCACCCGATGTGCCAAAACTGTTAGTGCAAATCAGCAGCACCCTCTAAATGACCTTCATATCTGCAACTGAGAATTGGGTCATTTAGTGTGATTGCACAACATGGAATCTTTTCCCCAAGTGTGGGACTTGCAAAAATGGGAAAAAACTCTCCAGATTAAAGGTTGGTTTCTCTACTCCTTTGATCAGATGTATCCATGAAATTTGTAGAGGTTTAACTCAAAATCCTACTCTAATTCTTCAAAGGAGACAAGGATAGAAGAGAGAAAAGAAGATAAAACTAAACTAACAAGGTGATACACCAAAGGAGTGGTGAACATCTATTCCTATAAATTGACACAGGTTATAAAAATACAACACAAATCATGCACAACTTGCTAAAATTGTAATGAAGGATCAGGATAGAGCAAACCACACAAGAAAGGATTGAAAATTCATTCACAGAGCTTGCATTGTCATTTCTATTTTCAAATACAGTGCATTACAACAACAAGGAGGTAGAAAACATGTTGTAGTCCTAAAAGAGGTATGATATTACAAATATTCACTTGCTAGGGTGAAGGAGGGAGCCTGCAGATCATAAAAAATGTCCAACCATTTACAAATGAGCCAAAAAATGGCTTTTAACAATGAAAACCTGAGTTCAGG